>QAXN01000048.1:1341-88205 GCA_004335795.1 Chlamydomonas sp. 3222
AGGAGCAGGAGCAGCTGCTGCCGGGGTGCTGGTGGGGGCGGTGGCAGGAAGACGCTTGGCGCTAGTGCTAGCGGAGGCGGAGGGCTTGGGGCCGGCGACGGCGGCGGCGGCGGGCGGTGTGGGCGGTGGGGGCGCGGCGGCGGGGTTGAAGGCCTCTGGCGGCATCAGGCTCCTCACCAGCGTGAAGTAGATGATCCAGAACAGCTCCTCGCTCATGCGCCTGGAGCACAAACAGCAATAGGAGATGGTTAACGGGCCCGCAGCTATTGCGTGTACACGCGGTAGCACCCTGTGCACGTCGACAGTGGTGCACGGCGCCGGAAGGGTCGAGGGGGACCCCCATCTGATTTCAAGCGAGCATCCGCCTGCACGCCGCAGCCCGCTCTCCTGGTCTGCGCCCCCTTCCCCCCACCACACCTTCCCTTCTCCCCTTGCCGGCTCATCGCGCCCGCCCGCCCTGGGCTTCCCCCCTTCCCCTCAGTGCTTACCGCTCTGGGATTGGCCCGAACCCCAACGCCTTCCACTTGCCATTTTGCGGCGCCCCACACCCCTCCCTTAGCTGCGGCCCCGTGCCGTACGGCCGCGCTGTGGCCCCCGCTGTGCGCCGCCCCCGCAGCCCCCCACGCACTTTGGGCACAGCGCGAAGCGCAGCCCCTGCAGCGCGTCCACCCGCGCCAGCACCAGCAGCGCGTGCCGCTCCTGCCAGCTGCTCAGCCGGAAGCCGGGCGGCGGCAGCGGCGGCGTGAGGCCCATGGGGTTGGAGGCGGCCAGCTGGTCCAGCGGGAAGTCGCTGCCGGCACAGGGGCGGGGGGGAGGGGCAGTCCGCAGAGCGACAGTGGAAGAAACGGAAACCAGTAAGCATGCGGAGAGCAACACGGGCCCGTGGAGGGGTGCGGGGTGCACGACGGGGTCAGTGGCGGATTCTAGATGTGTTTGGCATGGGTCTAACCCTGGGCTTGGCGGAGGGGAGAGGCCTGCGAGACGGGGGCTGTCACTGTGCGTTGCATGGCGTTGAGGTGGACAAGCGTAAGCATGCGCCTGCTCATTACCATTCCGTTTGCTGCGCGTGGTTGCATGGCCAGTTGGACACCTTGTACGTGGCTGTGACGCTACTTTGTGTAGTACGAGTGAGGAGCGTGTTACCTGATGGTCACACACTAGTCTGCCTTTTGTGCGCAATGTGCAGGTCACCGTTACAGCGCTGAAAGTGGAAGGCAGCAACTGCAACACCAACGGAGTTGAGCTTCCGTGCGTGCAAGCCTCGCCAAAGGTCCAGCTGCACAGCCGTTATGGTAACCAGCGCGAGTGCCTATGTCTTCGGTGACCCACCCACCTGAATGTGCTGTAGGTCATGGCTGCCACCGTCTCCAGCAAGCCGGGGGTCACCGCGTAGCGGGCAAGCTCGGCTGGGTCGGCATCCGCGGTGCCGCTGCCGCCCCCGGCCCCCAGGGAGAGGTTGGGGACCTGGGCCGCCATGGGGGTCGGTCAATGGTCGTACGGGCTTGATAGAGAGCGCGTTGGCATAGACACGTTGAGGCTTGCTGATGTGCACTTTTCCAAGTGCTAGTGGCGTGCATTCCCGCCATGCTACGAAGCTCCTGCCCGCCACCCCACACCACCCACCCCGTTCCCGCAAACAGCTGGGGACAGCTCGTGAATCTCCGCTGAAGTACTTGACGTCCCCGCTCACCTCAAGGTTAAGCTGCTGTAGTTTGGCCTGTGCCTCCTCCGCCGCTGCGGCAGCAAGCCCCTGCTCTCAGCGCAACGGCACCTCCGGGTCAAGCGTGGCCAACCGACCAAGGTTATCGACAGCATCGCTAAACACTTTTATCATGATATCTGGCTTGCCTTGGCTTTTTCAGTGGCTTGTTCCGCGAGTACACGCGCTTGCTGTGAGGCTTGCTGCGCCAAAACGCGAGCCTTCTCGGCTGCTTCCTGAGCTTGCTTCTGGGCAGCTTGCAGACTACTCTTGAACCATTCCATAGCTAATGGTTGCAGTTGCTCCCGCTTCTACATGCGGTGCCTGCTCGGGCTGTTGCGCGTTTCAAGAACCCTGGCGAATTGTCGCCCTGTCACCAGTGCTGAGTCAGCTGTCCGCTTACTGCATGCCGGTTCCTGTGTTCTACGTTGTTGCAACGATTTGACCTGGCAGGTACGACAGCGAGAGCCAGGGGAGCCCCCTGTGCATGGCCAGGGCGCAAGGGAGCCCATGCGCCATGGGGACCTCCGCTGGCCATGTCACAGGAATGTGGTGCCTACCGCGGCCGGGGACTCAAATGCTGCAGTATCTACAGCTTGTGTGGTTCGGAGCTTCGCACATCGTTACCTGAGCAACAGTGGTCTCACATGTCAGGCGGCGGACGACTGCTGCTCCTGTCTCTCACACAATGGCTCTTCGCCCATTGCACCTGCTTACACCCAGGCAGGAAAACTGCAGTACGTGCCGTACTGGCACCTCAACAAAGAGCAACCGTTGTCATGGAAGCGTTTCCCAAGACGAGCTAAATGGCAGAGCTCACCTCCAGCTGCCCACACGCACTTTGCGTCACAGCTCCCCCATGCACCAGCGCGCAGATCGACGTGCTTACAGGTCCAGCCAACCTCCCCGGCTGCCCTAAATCACGAGCCCCACAAGCCACACGCTTCCGCAACGGTACACCAATCACTCGCACGCCTTTTGATCTTGGACGATGTCACATCCACCTCAAATCCAGCAGAACCAGCCCTGGTAATTCAGTAATGTCACTAGCCCTGGTAATTCAGTAACAGCAGCACCTCGTTCCTTACGGCCACAGCTCCTTGCTACGACATGGGCGCATCATGTGCATACCAGCTCGCCGAGTATCGACCCTGCAGCCCCGCATGCTACGCTTGGCCGCCCCTCGCCCCCGTGGCAGCTGAAAACCGGCATAACCCCTGTCAAGAGCGCAATAATCCCAGCGCCGGACCTGCTCCGCCATTCACGCCATGCCCGCGGCCTGCAGCTTGGCCATGAGGGTCTGGATCTTGGCGTCCTTGAGCCGCACCAGCTGCTCCAGCTTGCGGACCTTGGTCTCCAGGATCTGCATGTGGGTCAGACGCAAATCGTCAGCACCCGCCAGGCCAATGGGCCGTGAGCACACGACGCCGCACGGTAGGGGGCAGCCTGCACCAGCAGCAGCTGCTTGCTGCGGTGCGGCCACCTAGTGGTGAGCCCTTTACCTTGCCCCTTCTTTGCCACTTGCAGCAGGAGCTGTGCATGACTGCGGAAACTGCCTGCACCGGTTCCTCCGGAACCAATGACACCCACCGCCTCCAAAGCAACGTAGACCTGCCTCACCTCCCTGTTCATGTGTGCGCGCACCTGGTTTGTTTCCCGCAGCTCGGCGATGATGGAGTCCTTCTCGGCGATGACCTCCGGCGCGATGGCGGCGTTCATCTTGGCGGCCAGGGGCCCCAGCGGGCCCGCACCGGGCGGCATGACACCCATGGGGCCGGGCTGCGACGTGGGCACGCATGGCGTAAGCTGACAGAAAGCCGGAAAAAGGACCGACGTCTTGTGTGCCGTGCGCACATGCCCAGGGTCGGCCCGGTGCTGCTGGGTCCTTTGTGCAAGCGGCCAGGCCAGTAGCCTATCGCGACGCGGTGCGCTTGTTGCGCGGCAGGTGTGCATGCGCGTGGGCGGTATGGTGGCCCGAAGCTGGGAACAAGGGCTGCAGAGCCTGTTCGGGAGCTTTGGGGTCGGGCCGGCCCCTGTCCCCATCCCTACCTGCGCTTCCATGTTGCGCTGCATCATAGCCACGCCCATGTGGGGCTGCTGCTGCGCCGCAACCTGCTGCCCGTAGAACGGCGGGGGGTCCATGGACTACAGGGCACGGCGTTGGACAGAGTCAAGGGAGGAAACACGTACGGCAGCGGGCAGGCCACGGCAGCACCCTGCAGTGCCTCAATGAGAGCAGGAGAGGCAAGAGCACTCCCATGTCATGCAAGGGTGCTGCAGTGAGCATGAAAGGCCCATTGTTCGCACAGGTGGGCGGCAGCAAACCTATGCGCCTGGGTGCCTCGGGATGCGTGCGTGCAGAGTCAAGGGAGCGAAGCGTACTAGGTGCAAGTCTTTGCCTGCACCAACAACAGCACAATCGGTCTAGCTCGTGGATGCTGCAAGAGCCTCTGCTCCCGGGGCTCGGTTCCTCTCTGCCGACACCCCCTGCCCTTGCACTTCAAGTGGGGGGACACTGCCCAGCACCCACCTGCATCACGCCTGGCTGCTGAGGCTGCAAGGTCATCATCGCGTCGCTGCATTATGGGAAACAATGTGCAATGTCAATGTAAGGAAAACACACGCAGTCTCTTCTGACAATGCAGTGTAATGGCGTGGGGCGTGCGGTGGCGAAGTGGCGCAGTACCCCCAGTCAGCTGGCCAACAGTTGGCACCGCAGCAACTACCATCGCACCTCAACGTGCGCTGACATTCCCAGCCACCTCTCCCTCCGAGCCCCTGGCCTACCCTTGCTCCTCCTTGAACTTGGCAATCTTGACCTTCATGAGTTTGAGCACACGCTCAACGGCCCCGGGCTTGCAGTTGCAGCACGCTTCGCAGTCCTGCTTTGTCACCATGAAGCCTATCCGTTTGAACACTTTGGCGTTCAAAGTGTTCCAGTTGTACATCTTTTGTTGTATTCCATTGGCCGAACTGAGACAACCCAAGGCACAGGAGGAGGGGCAGAGGGGGGAGGGGTAAGTGGAAGCACAGAGGAGGCTGCTTCAGTTGCCCGGGCCGGACGGGGCAGTCCCTTGACGTACGGCAACGCACCTGTAGTTGTGCAGCTCCACAAGCTTAGGGAAGAAGTGGTGAACCACTTCAGCCATCAGCACTGCGAGTGGGTCCCCGGTGTAACCCGCGTGTTCGCGATGGGCTTGGGGGGCAGGGTTAATCCCAAGCCACCCACCTCCATCGCTGAAGTCCCGTGCGATATTCCTTTTCGGCCGTGACAATGGTATCTCATCAACCCATTGATACAAGCCCTGCAGTTCGCTCTCCGCGACGTCCATGCCTGCTACACTCCTATTGTCCTTACTCGCTTCGCTGTGCTATGAAACAATTGATGATATAAAAGTCTTGTGATGCAAGTTATGGGTCACGGCCTGGATGCTTTCGGGTTGAGCAGTAGTAATTGACGTCGGTGTATGCTCCTTCTTTGATTATTGACTATGACAAGGAATCAATGGGTAGTGTGTGGTAATTCAGTGCTGCGGAACTATCTGCTTGAGCAACGAAAGGTCAAATGGGAGTTTGACTAGCGCATGCAGCCACGCGCTGCAGGTGTGCCGGGTTTCCAGCCCACAGCTCTTGGACTCCCACACCCACAGCTGACGTGACCTACAACGTGCACCCACTCGTTACATGTGTTGGAGGGGACCAGGCATGCAACCTGGCCCGCATGCAGTGTGTGGGGGGATGTCTCCGCACACGCAGGTACAGTGTATCCCCCAGGTATCCCCTGCGTTGCCCCGGCCACCCTGGGCCACCCCATGAGAATTACCGCGTCAGGAGGCGTAGGCGTGTAGCCATCCTTCTCATCATTGCATTAAAAATGCCTGCTCGCTGCCGTTATGCATGGCAGCCCATCCAAGGCAGCCCAGACCGCAGTAGCGAGCCGGCAGTACCAAAGGACCGCATACGGCGTGCTAAAGCTTCGCCCAGCGCCACCTGCTTGCACTGTTGCACTGTGCAACAGTGCAAGTGTACACCAATTATGAACGATACCGTCTGTCGCCATTCGCACTTTCCTCCCGTGCGCTGTACACGAGCACACCTGCTTTCCTCATGGCATGGTGACGTTCATGTTCGCCGTACCCGGGCTGGTGTGCCCCAAATCCCACATTGCGCACCGCTACACAATGAGCTCACGGCCTGAAGTTCGGCGACGCTCCGTACTTCAAGCAATGCCACACGCCCAGGAAGCACGAGGAAACGCACGATCAACCCACGTCACCCCGTGCGTGTGCTGGTGTAAGGCATGCTGTGCGTATCACCACCACCCCAGTCCTTCACATAGGTGCCATGCATCGGAACAAGTAGCAAACAGGGTAACGTTGTACCAGGCGCCTGCCTAGCTCCCGGCCCCGGCATGCTGATGCCTTGAAGATGAAATCTTGGCGTACGCAGCTGCTGCAATGCCTGCCACGGCAAGGGCTCCCCCGATGGCCACGGGCCAGAAGGCGCTCATGGCGTGCGTTGACACGTCAGTCAGGCCACGCACACACACCACAGCTCCCCGCTTTATGGACATGCCAAGGCCGGGATTCAGCTGGAAGAACTGGTGTTGCGTCAGCGAGAACATCTGCAGCGGGGATGACACGCAGCGGATGTTCGTAATTCTAAGTGGACATGGGGGCAAAACGAAGCGGGAAGCTGTGATGTGGTTGTGCGGGTGCTTGACTCGTTGGCTCCAATGAAAGGGCAGGCAGAGCTTGTACGACTGCATCCCGGTTTCATTCCAGCATAATGCATCAAGCCTCCTGTTGCGGTGGGCGGCGGCCACAGCGGTTTGGCGCTTTCATTGTGGTCTTACACGGCTAACACGGTCGGTCTGCAGCTGCAAGTGGCCACTCACGCCTAAGGCGCACGGCAGCTGCAGGCCCATTGCGCTGGGTCTCGTCAGAATCCCAATGGCCGGCACATGGTCAATTTACTAACCTTGTACAGCGACTCCACCGACTCGTAGCCCTCGACCTGCAAGGTAAGATGCAGCGCAGCAGCGGCTGTTGTGGTGCCCCTTGCGCGTCAGTGCGCCCTGTACCCTCACCGCCCGTTCTGCCCCTCAGGCCTTGGACGTACTGCAGAGGCTACTGCAGCACACGCCGAAGTATTCATGATGCAACAGGCTTACGGACTTGAGCCACTCACCTCGTACACCTCTTGGCAGTCAATGCCATGTGCCCAGAAATGCTTCTTCGTCTCCAAGCTCATAGACCCTAGAGAAGAAGGTGTACACCAGTGGGCAAATGAACATGCGGCAGGTTATTGCCTCAACATAGGGTTCCACATCCCTGCATTCAGCTATACAGCTGACAGGACACGTACCATGGCACCCCGCGTTTCCAAAACCATGGGTTGTGCAACATGCAGGAAGGAACCATGGCAAGCACCCATGCAGGACACAACAAGCGCCGCCAAGAAGCTGGGGCTCTGGGGACCGTATGCACGGGTCCTGTACACTGTCAATGGTTCAGGCAGTCTTGAAAACTGCCCGCAAGTTCTCCGCTCCGGGCACTGGCCTCCTTGTAACCCTCGACGGTTTTAGAACCTACCTCCTGAGACGCTCAAAAGCTGGTGCTGGTGCAGCTGGAAGTATCCAACTGCTCCCAGCACCAGCACCACAAGGGCGCCAAACATGGCAACAGTGCGCTGGGGGGGGGGGCATGCTGGAGTCTCCACCGGCTGGCACACGGAACAACAGGAAGCTAGCCGCTATCGCAGCCGCTGTGATCTCCGCTTACCTTCTTCATCTTTCCTATGAAACTACTCCGCTACGCCAATCTGCTGGGGAATGCTGCTCCTCCTTGGCAAGCACGGAAGCCTGAACGTGGACATGGAATCACCCGCTAGGTCTCAGTAAGATACTCATTACAGCATACTTATAACACAGTCAGGAGTGCACCAACTTCGGTTCCAATAAAACGGTAGCAGGGTTCGGAGCGAAGGTTGTGCAGTGCGTGGTGCCTTAACGTACACTCCTCACGAAATCCCTACATTACAGTATACGTGACCTCGACTGTACCTATACTGCAAGGGGGATGCGGTAGAAATGGAACGGGACGCTTTGACGGAAGCGTGGCTCTCTGCCTCAGAGGCAGGCAACATCAGCACGGTCCTTGACCTGAAACACTACGACAGTAATGTTTACCGACTTGGACGCCTGGTGATAACCTGCGTGAGGTTGCAAGATGTGGGCCTTGTCGGGTGAGCTACCGCTGCTGCTGCTGGAGCGTTGGTGGAAATTTGGTTGTTAGAGCCAATTCGATAGCTTAACTGGACGGGCTACTGGTTCTTGATTATTGCCCAGGGCTGACTGCCCTTTTGTTGTCAAACTGCAGCGCGAAGGAGCCGCTGCCGCAGTCTGACCCTGCAAGTGATGCCGAGACGTCCTCTGTGGCTTCTGAGCTTGTCAGCCTTGGCCTGCCAACGGCGTTCGGAAAAAAGGCGAGGGGTTGCAGATCGTAACGAGAGTGGCCTGCCGCACGCATGCCTTCCGCACCTACGTAATGTATTGACAGCTGGTCAGTCACTCCATAACTGCAGGCTCAAGGGAAGAGGGAGCCGCGGCGAGCAGAAGGCAGTGCCAGCCGCTTTGCCCCCAAAGGTGGGCAGGTGCCAAGCGGGTGCTGACCAAATGGGCTTTGGCACACAGAGCTGTGTGATACGCAGACTGCTTGCTCTCCCATACCGCAGGCTTGCAGAGGGAACGGGGTGCTACAGAAGGTGTGCGCGGAGCCCCTGCCAGCACAGGCGGCGACAGCGACGGCAAGGGAGGGGCACGCCCCGACAGCCCGTGGGTGCAGGGTTACGACACGCAGTGGGGGTGCTTCTACTACTACAACAATGTGACGGAGGTACGTAGCGTGATGCAGAGGAGCACAAGGTTCGACGTGAGGCCTTGCGACAGTCTATGTCAAGTAGCTCCGGTAGCAGCTGACGATGCAGTGGGCTTCCAGGTGCCCATCGCGCATTCCAGTACTGGTCACCGACTGAGCCTTGCCAACTTGGGAACGCCCTTACTTCCCAGGAGTCCAAGTGGGAGGTCCCCGATGAAGGCTACGTGCCATGGGACGATAGCGCGGGAGCAGGCGCAACGGACCAAGCGGAGGGGCAGGCCACGGCGCCTGGTGGCTCAGGGGCGCCAACTGCCGGTGCTGCTGACAGTGCCACGGGACCAGCCACGTCAGGCGTGCGGGCTCCCGCAGTGCCGGTTGCTGCTGGTGCAGTGGCGGGCGCAAAGGGGTCTGGCCCCCGCATGCTCACAGAGGAGGACCTGCTGCGGTCCATGGGGCTGCTGCCACAGGAGGGCGAGGAGGGCATGGGGAGGCAGGAGCACGTGGCAGGGGAAAAAGCGGAGGCTGCGGCCGACGGGGCCACTCATGCCATGGTGGCCCCGGCAATACCTCCGTCAGGGGGTGGCGGGCTTCTGATGGGATTGCTGCAGCGCCAGCAGCAGGCACCTCAGCAGCAACAGCAGCAGCGCTTGGTTCCCGCCCACGCTTTGTCGGAGGCGGACCTCCTAGCCCGCATGGGAGCCCTGGGGGCGCCGGCGGACGGACACGGCGGCGCTGCAGCGCCCATGCCGCCACCGCCCCCTGTGCCGCTGCCGCCGGCGCCGAGCCCGCCGCCACCGCTGCTGCGCCCAGCGCCGCCGGCCGATGCGGCTCCACGGGGTGCCACTGTCGCAGCGCCCGCATCCTCGCCTCCGCCTACCCCCAGTGCAGGGCCCGCCGCCAGGCCGGTGATGCTGACGGAGGAAGACATCCTGCGCAGCATGGGGCTGCTGCCGCCGCCCCCGTCAGGGCCCCAGCCTGAGCCGGCCGCGGCGACAGCACCGCGGGAGCAGCCCCACGGACACCAGCAGCAGCAGGAGAAGCTCAAAAGTTCCCTCGCAGATGCGGGCGCGGACAGGACCAGCGCTGCACCTGGCCCTGCAGGGCCCCAAGCTTTGGAGCTGCCCCCTGGCTTCACCAACAGCCCCTCCCCTCCCCTACCACCCCACCATCACCCACCTCCAAGCCTGCCTTTCCCGCACCACGGTCCTGTCCCGCAATCCCACGGCCCCCACCCGTCCTACCCCAACGGACACCCCTTGGGCCACCTGCACGGGGGCCCCATTCTTCCCCCCTTCCCATACGACCCCATGCACGGACACCCGGGCGTGCATCCGCCCCACCTGCCTCCTGGCCCTCACCCACTACACCACTCATACGGCCCGCCATTCCCACTCGACCCCGGGGCGCACCAGTACGCCTACCCGCCCAACCTTCCACCCCAGCCGCACGCGCATGTGGCCCCCTTACCTCCACCAGGTTTCCATTCCCCGCACCTCCTTCCCCCACCCGACCACCATTACTCCGGCCACCAGACACCACACGGAAGCCTGGCCAACGGCGGGCACCCTCCCCACCCACATGCGCCTGGGTTGCCCCCACCCCACGCGCACCCCTCGGGGTTGGTTGGGGAGCCCCTCAGACCAGCCCCGCCCCCGGGCTGGGGACCACCAGCTTCGCCTGGTCCTGGGCCGACGTCTAGCCTCCACCTGCCAGGCGGGCCACCCCTATCTCCTCCGGGCTTTGGCCCGGGCCCCTTCCCGCAGTTCGACGGCCTGCCGCCTCCTCCAGGTCCACACCCCGGGTCCGCCCCGCCTGCGTTCGGCGGCCAGCTGCCCCAACCTATGCCGCGCCCTGGCCGCGCCCCGCCACCGGGCTTCGGCCCGGCACCGCCCGGACCCGAGCCGCACGCTCACGCACACTCGCCCCACCACCACGCATCCCACCGCGGTGCAAGCAAGCCGCCTGCGGACTGGACACTCACACCAGCACCATCCATGGCTGACACAGCGTTGGCAGGCGATTTCGGTGACGGCGGTGGAGGCGGCGAGGAGGCTGGTGGAAGGGGGTCCCGGGGGCCGAAACAGCAGGGTGGGCCGTCAGCGGCAGGAGGCCAGCGGAGGGCGGTGACATGGACGCTGGAGGAGCTGGAGAGGCAGCTGGAGATCATGGCTGGGAGCTTGGATGAACACCGGGGGCAGCAGGGACACCACCGCGACAGGGAGCCAGGGCGCCAGGGGCAGGATGCCAGCGGGGGGGTGCAGGTGGGCAGCGGCGGGGGTGGGGCTCAGGCGGAGAAGCGAGGGACAGGGGGTCAGCACGATCAGCACCATCACCGCCATGTGCAGGAGCACCGAGTGTCCGCTGGGTCGGGTAGCGGCGGGGGCGTTGGTGGCGGCAGGAGGCAGTACCACCAGCATCACCATCAGGAGGAGGGCAGGCGGCAGCGGGGCGACAGGGGCCACCGTGGTGGGCGGCAGGGCGGCAGCCAGGCGGGGGCTGGAGGCGGGGGCCCTGCTCGCCGCGGTTCGTGGACTGAGACCGAGGCTGCAGAGGAGGGGCAGGACGACGCGTCCTTCTATGACGCCTTTGCAGGCGCCGGACGCGGGGGGAGCGGCAGGGAGCACAGGGAGGCGCGGGGCAGGATGCCCTTGCCGGGGGAGGATGATGGGTGAGGCTTTGGGAGGGGACCGCGACTAGCTGCAGGGTGGGTGTCGCCAAGGGATTAGCCGCAGAGCATAAGGCGTTGTTGGTGAGGCTGAGGGCCTTCTCAACATCATTCCAAGGGTACTGGTGCGGGCGTGGCCCAGTCGTGTCGTCTCTATTGCATGACGCGGTTAATGTGTAACCCGGCTCCAGGGCGCCACAGCGCCCCATCCCTCGAATGATGCCACACGCCCAGCTAGCTCTACTACTTGTCGCTTTCGGCTCATCGTTCCCCACGCACTGGTCGTACACTTGCGTACGATGCTACGATCCCCGCCCGCCCTTGTTGCCGCCCGTTCCGCACCACGCGCGGCTCCCCGTGCCCCTGCATGCCGCCGGGCCCTCACCTTGCCTTGCCTCTGCTGCTGCCCCACCTGCGCCCTCCTGCCCTCCGCAGCACCCGGCGCGTGCTGCTGGACCCCGCCACCGCGGCCTACGTGCGCACGCTGCTGCCGCGCAACGCCGCCAAGTACTGGATGCAGCGCTACAGCCTGTTCTCGCGCTTCGACGCCGACATCCAGCTGGACACGGAGGGATGGTGGTCGGTCACGCCGGAGGTGCGGCGCGGGACGGGGTGATCATTAAGTTCCAGGGTCGGACAGCAGTAATGTGCGTCAAGAGCGCTCTCCGCACAGTCAGCAGGGAAAGCGGATTGCTTGGTAGTTACTGTGGAGTATGCCTACCAGGGAGGCAGGCTGGTCTGGCCGAATGGGGACAGGGGTGCCTATTATGCCATCGTCGCACCCACGGCGTCCGTGTCTTGCACACCCTCCCGGCCCCGCAGGTGCTGGCGGCGCACCAGGCACTGCGCTGCCGGGCGCTGGCCCATCGGCCGCTGGTGGCGCTGGACGCCTGCTGCGGCTGCGGCGGCAACGTCATCCAGATGGCGGTCGCGGGCGGCTTCAAGCTCGTGCTGGGGGTGGAGATATCGCCTAAGAGGGTGGAGATGGCCCGCCACAACGCAGGTGGGTCGTGGGTGAGAGCAGGCAGGGAGGTGCCTTGTGTGTTGCATCCGCGCCTTGCCAAGGAGCGGGGATGGGCCTGCGGTCGCTTCAGTGTGAGCCGGCGAGGGGCGCACGGAGGGAGGTAGTGTGTCTAGGGTCACTCGTAGCATGCCTTACAATGCAGGACGCCCCCCTCATCATCCCTCACCCCTGCCGTTTGTCGCCGCAGAGGTGTACGGCGTGCTGCCTCGCTGCCAGTTCCTCTGCGCCGACTTCTTCATGCTGGCGCCAGACCTGCAGGTGGGGCCGGGGGCAGCGCTCGGGCCTAATGGGGAAGCGAACGGTCGAGGGCAGGCTTTAATCAGTGCAGCAGGCAAGGACTGAACGGGAATGGTCGTGTGTGGAATCCATCCTCGTCGCTGTCCTTTGATCCGGCCCTCCTCCCTCCCGCCCCAGGTGGACGTGCTGTTCATGTCTCCGCCCTGGGGCGGCCCCAAGTACCAGCACGTGACCACCTTCGACTGCTTCTACCCGCTGGTGGGCTTCAACGCCTCGCTGCTTAGCCTCATGGACACGGCGCTGCAGTGCGTGCGGAAGCAGGTGGGCGCCGGGGCGCGGGTGGGGTGCTGCTTCCTCGTGCGAGGGCAGAGGCGGGTTCGGGCCATGGCCTCCGCGGCGCCGCAGGGTACCGCATGGCAGCAACGCGTGACAGGGCGTTGGGGTATGAGTACAGTATCTATCCCAGTCCGAGCAGTATGCCTGGAGCCCACAGCGGCGTGTTCAGGCTGACGGGTTGACGGCGAAGGTGCACGGTGCAGTGCTGTGCTACGGACTGGGAGCAACACGTTTCTTGTGCTCTGCGCTATAACCGTCCCCACCCCACGCTTGCTACCCGCACCTGGCAGCGCGGCGTGGTGGCCGCCTTCCTGCCGCGCAACACCCACCTGGAGCAGCTGGCCTCGGCCGTGCCCGAGGGCGCGGTGTGGGAGGTGGAGCGCGCCTACGTCAACAACAAGCTCAAGGGCATTACGCTGTACGCGCACCCCGCCATCAAGCAAGGCCAGCCCAATGTGCGGTGGGAGGCGGAGAAGGAGCACGCGACGGCGGCGGCGGCAGCGGCGGCGGCCATGGAGAAGCAGCAGGGGCCAGGGGCCGGGGCGGGGAAGGGCGGCCCTGGGGCTGCGGGGTCTGTGCCGGAGGGCGACGACAGGGAGTCGGCGATGGCGGCGGTGACCGCTGCGCTCGCGGCGCTGTAGGAGGGGGCAGGTGCTGGCTAGGCGTGGTGTGCACATAGGGACGTGGGAGTGCGTGGGGCGCGACGCAACTGCGCTGGTGGTGGGTGAGCTGCTGCTAAAGTGGCCCTCGATGCATGTGGATGTGGATGTGATAAGGAAGCTTGAGGGCAGCTTGATGGGAATGGGAGGGTGACCGGCAGGCTTGTGCAAAGGCCACGGAACCCATGTTGCCCCGCGGGTTGTGGTTCGCGAGCAAACGAGCGTGGGTGGGTAGGTGCGTGCATGATGGAGGTGACCAGCTAAGGGTGCGCGGATGTCGTGGCATGGTAGTAGCGCAAGGGCAAGTGCAGGTTGGCAGGTGCTTTTGCGTTTTAGGGCCAAACTGCCGGTATGGACAATCTTGTACGAGTCTCGACGGTGCTCATAGTCTGTCCACTCCTGCAGTCAGCAAACAAAGCTCGTGCAACTGCGCCCCGGCGTCTTGGAGTGTCTGCTGCAATGCGAACGGCGACTGCACAAGTGGGCGGGCGGCAGGGCCGCCCAAGATGGGCCGGTGGGTGCTGGGTACATCTTTGGTCGCATGCAGGTCCCCCATCACTGGCTCCCGTGTTCACTCCTGTGTGGTGGCCGCACCCCGGTCTTGATTTGACAAGTTCCAGCTCGTGCACTTAGAATCTGCCTTCAGCCCATCAACGTTGGCGCCCTCGAGGTTCCTCCACGGCTTCAGCCAGGACGAGCCTGGGCAACTGTCGAAGTGTACGACGCGTTGTTCGGTCCAACTCAGGCACTACAAGCTAGGCATTCACACCCGCTGACATGATTGACGTGTTACCTAAACCTCACACCGAAAAGCGACTGCAACGGCGCTGCACACCCTGCGCAGGCCCCAACGACTTGACAGTGACTTGCGACGGTCACACGCAGTTAACCCGCACTGTTGGTTTAACTTGACAATTTGTCATAGCAAGTATCCAGCAATTAAGCGTCGGCTCTCCGCAGCAGAAACGGCTGGTCTGGGCTAGACCTGGACTAAGGACCGGAGTGTATCAGTGCTTCGGCGCCGTCGACTTGGGCTTGCGAACTTGCTGATTGCAGTATATTAGGAGAGGGGCGCGTCCTTGCCAAGGTTCCGCTGGGCTTCACCCTTGCTTCAGGTACGCAAAGATGTTCTCTCGCCTGGTTTCACGCTGTGGGATTGCGTACCCAGGTTACACGTCGCATACAGCTCTGATAGTCCCAAGCGGAACAACTTACATACCGTTGTCCTGTAGCTTGTAGGGCAAGCACGCAGCGATGCCGCTCCCCGCGGACAAAGTAAGCACCCTGCTCACTATCAAGGCTAACGAAGAGGCGAAAGGGAGGGTAAGTTTGCATTGCGCTGGGTGCCAGAAATGGGTCGCTCAATTGCACGACATTGGGAGCAGCTGTGCCCTGCACGCTACAGCACGTCCCATCAGCGGCGTGTTCCTTACCTCCACCGCACTCCGCCTTCACTCCCTTCGCCTGCACCCCGCTGTGCTCCCGTCCCCCCAGAGCCGTCAAGCTCGGGGACCAGCCCTCTTCCGGGAGACAGCCCTTGACACACATGCAACGGCACCGCCAGAGTACTTCGGCCCTCGAGTAGTGCCGGAGAGGAAGGAATATTCCACACGCATTTCCTCTGGTGAGGGTGCAGTCCGCAAACGTCGCCTGCTGGGTAGAGCACGGGCTGACGCAGGAGGACGGGCTCATGCAGGTGGCCTCATTTGGGCCCAATTAGGCATGGTGCTGTGGCGTGCCGTGCTAAGCGTCAGGTTCCACGGCCACCGGTTGTTAAGCACAAATCCTTGTGGCAACCGTACTGCCGGGCCGTATCCCCGCCCCAGCCCTCCATCAACCCAGTTCCCCTGTCGGCCTTCCCTCACTGTCGCTGTGCACGCCTTACTAGTGGTTTGTCTCCCCCGCGGACAGGCCACACGCGGTCCGTGACCAGGCAGCAGCGCGCGGCAGCCGAGGCGCTGTCCAAGACCGCCCGGCTGGCGGCGGAGGGGGAGGTGCGGTCCGTGTTCCAGCCCACGCCGGAGCAGATGCCGGTGTGCATGGCGGCCGGGCAGCGGCGCAACAACATCGCAAACAGTGAGTGGCCCCCACATACACCATGTGCAAAGCTCCGCCATGCATACCCTCAGCTTCATGTACCTACCTTGCTCTTGGAGGGTGGCATGTTGGTTTCGCAGCTACCAACAACAGCGCTAGTCGCGCGAGCTCGAACCGCCCACCGCCCTCCCCTGCACCAGTAGGCGAAGCCCACCTGCGGTATGGCTTTTGTTGCTGCCTGTTCTTGCCCCCGTAGGTGAGTATGCGCTCCTTGACACGCTGGAGGTGGCGCTGTACCTGGACGAGCGGGAGGCGCGGCGGCGGGCGCAGCGGCAGGTGGCGGAGCGGCAGCGGCAGGCGCTGGACGGCCAGGTGGTCAGCATGGCCACGGCGAGGGTGAGGGGTGGGGGGACGCACGTAGGGCGTTGCGCTTGACATGACAATTGTGGGGATGACAGGAACAAGCTCGTGTGTTGCCACGCTTGGGTGGACGGCTGGGAAGGAATGCCGGATGCGCCTAGTGCTTGAACGGCGGGGCCGCGGATTGTGCAAGTCTTGTGAATTTACCAGGGTGCATGGGAGTACTGTGAGTGAGGGCTGGTATCATAGTCGTAACGCACGGGTGCAGCGGGCAGAGATGGCCGTGCCTGTCAAGGCTGGCTGTGTTTGGCGCCTCAGACGGGGCCGGCCGGGCACTCGGACGGGGGCTGCCAGTAACTGCTGGAGGTTTGGGGTTCTCCATGTGCCTTCCAACACGAGGCTGTGGCTCGCGAGGGTAGGAATTGGCTTTTTGCAAGCGCGCCTGGCAATGAGGCCGAACGAGTTTCCTCCTCCTGATGGCCCTCAGCTTGCTGCGGAGGCCGCCAAGACCGCCGAGCGCGAGGAGGTGGCGGCGGTGGTGGCGGCGCACCAGGCGGCGGAGCGGCAGGCGGCGGAGCGGCAGCGGGCCGCCAACGTGCGCCTAAAGAACGAGCGGGAGGCCATGGTGAGTGAGCGGGGGCAAGGCGGCATGTGCACACAGGGGCAGGCGCCAGCGCGACGCTTGGGGGTGCTATGGTGAGTGAGCTACGCGCGGCGGGAAAACGATGCAGCAGCTTGTCGTGCTCGCCACTCTGCATGGCAGTCCATGACGCCAAGTGCTGCTGCATTCTTTTCACATTGCGCTTTTGCACCGTCCATCAAGCCCTTCGATCCCCTTCCCTCCCCGCAGCTGTCTGAGGCCCGGGCGCAGCGCCAGGCCGCGCTGGCCGCCAAGCGGTCGGAGGAGGAGCGGCTGGTGGCGGCGGCCCAGGCGCAGCTGGACGCCGACCGCGCAGCAGCGGCGGTCAAGGCGGCGGCGCTGCGCGACCAGGCGGCGCGCACGCGGGCCGACAACGAGGCGCGGCTGGCGGCGCGCAAGGCGGCAGAAGCGGCCATGAAGCAGGAGGACGCGGAGACGTCGCGCCGGATGATCGAGTGCGTGGGGCCAGGGGTGCGGCCCCAGCAGCAAGGGTGCAGGGCCAGCAGTGCGGCTCCCGAGCTCGACCGCACAACGGTCATTGAGTGGGTTGGTTCTGCTCAGCGGGCAAGGCCTATCGGTCCAGGGCCATGTGGGGTAAGGCCTGTAACGTGGGGGGAAGGGTTTCCGGTGCCCACCCATGAGAGGTCCCCTGCCCTTCACTGCCCTGTTTCTCCCCCCAGGGCCGCCGAGGCCGCCGCGCGTGCGCGCGACAGCGAGGTCGAGGCCTTCTACTCCGCCATCGCGGCACGTGCCAACCGCGTGGGGCAGCAGGCGCTGGACGACAGGCGGGCGCGCGTGGAGCGAGAGGTGGGCAGCGGAGGGAGGGCCGGGCGGCAGGGGGAGCAGGGGGGACAGGGTGGTTACTGGGGGGGCGAAAGGGCATGTCGGATTGCGGGATGTGGGAGAGCATGTCGTCGTGGAGTGGAGCAGCGCCTCGGATTGATTGGTCAGGAGGTGATTCGAGGTTGCTGGCAGGCCAGGTGCTAGGCCGGGGGCGGGGGCGGGAGTGCCATGCCAGGTAAAAGGCAGGTGGAGCCAAACACGTAGGGTCTGACGACGGCGGGCGGACATCCCCAGCCAGCACAGCACCGGTGTTGTACGACACCGATATGATGTGAGTTGCACAACGCCCCCGATAGTGTTGTGACACTGCGGCCCCGCTCCCAACCCGCACCTCCACGCAAATCACGTCCTCTTCGCGTGCCTTCACCCGCGTTTCCGTGACTCCCTGGCGCCATACACCCATTCCCCGCGTGTCACACATGCCCCCACCCCAGGAGCGGCTGATGCGCGAGGCTGCGGCCGAGGCGGAGCGCCGCGAGCGCGAGCGGGTGGCCGCGGACGCCGAGCGGCGCGCGCGGCAGAAGGCCGAGCTCATCTCCGTCAATGAGGACCTCAAGCGCAACAAGGCGGCCAGGGAGGCGGCGGCGCGGGAGGAGGAGGCGCGCGCACGGGTAAGAGCCGCCCTGAGCTGCATGGTGCGGCATCGTGCGTGATCATCGACTCACTGGGCCTGATTCCTATCGTCGGCCGGCAGCCTGTTGCCCAACGGAAGCCCGGGTGCTCGCTCAGCACTGTGTCTCAGGTCGCTGCCCCTGCTTCCCCACGTCAACTGCAGGCGGAGGCGGAGGCGCGCATTGCCGCTGAGGCCGCCGCCGCCGATCGCGCCATGGCCGGGCTGCGCGACCGCACGATGGCCACCCGGCGCGTGGTGGAGCAGCAGATGGCGGACACCAGCAGCAGGGCGCTGGTGGGTGCGGGACCGGACGGAGAAGGGTCGTACGAGCATTGCTGGGAGCCTTGCGGTCTTGCCATGGCGGGCCTGCTCTCGGAGCGCCGCCCCTGTCGCGTGTGCTGCGTGCTGCTGCCGACGTGCTCCTGCTGCCCCCGCTGCCCCATGCCGCATGTCCGCCGCGCGGTCATCGGCGACGGTCTTGGTTGTGATCCCGTTTTGCCGCCGCAGCGCTGCGTCCTCACACTGTGCCCGCCTGCGCCGTCCCCACCCCCCTGCCGTCAGGTTGACGACGTGTTCATGTCGGAAGAGGAGCGCAAGATCAACCGGCGGCTGCTGGAGCAGGCGCGAGCCACTGTGGGGCAGCCCAGGCAGTATGCAGTGCGACTGTACTGAGCGCAGGGCTTGCCGCGTGGAGAGGGAGGGTTGAGGGCAGATCAACGGCCTGCAAGGCGCCCTGGGGTTGAAGCCGTGTACTGCCAGTGCGTCGAGACGTGCTTGGCTGAGCGTTGCGCCTGTGCGCCTGTGCAAATTGTAACAGAAACAGGGTCCGGGTCTCGGGTGCTGGGGGGGTGCTGAAGGCGTGACGAGGACTACGGGGTGCGGGTGGGGGCGTTGCGGCACCGAATACGGTCTGCGCAGGTCCGCGTGTACTATGGTAGGCCGAGCCGTACCGGAATGGTACCGTTGGGGTTGGTTAGTAAGATTGCCGCTGCGAATCAGATTGCTTCCGCTACGTACGGTCCGGATGTCAAGGGAGATTTGCTGCATTCGCGGGGGCGGGGTTTTGGCATTCCCAAACAGCATCTACGTCGGCCTGGCACCTTGAAGGGCTGCGTGCACAAGCTTGCAAGCGGCGAGACGCTGCACTGATGCACAACTGGCAGTGCTATGTTACTTGAACGCAACCCGTTGCCGCTTGATTACTGGGTCTCTTTTTTTGGGTGCTGGTGTTGGCTTGTTGAGCTGGCGCTGCAACATGGACTGCCTCCGCTTGTGCACGGTCGTTGTGTTGATGGCGATCAGCCGTTTTTGCGAACCGATCCTAGCAACTCAATTTCAGTGTCAGCTCCTGCACCGCCCTGGGCGCCTGGCGGCTAGAGGGGCCTCGTGCACGGCCTTGCCAGCGGCGAGACACCCCGCTGATGCACAATAAACAGTGTATACTTTTTTGAGGCGACAATGCCGCCTGTTGCCATCAGGGGAGATCCCCTGGTTGCCACGCGCTGAATGGACGAGGTCGACATCAACAGGCTTGTCAACCTAAATGCTGTACAAGTTCCCTGGGGAGGCTGCCAGCTCTCGGCCGCGTGGCCTCCATGACTGACAAGCAGTAGTGCAGCACTAGTGCACGTAGGTGTAGTGCACGTAGCAGTAGTGCAGCACTAGTGCACGTAGGTGTCCGGTTTGGCATTACCCAAGTCGGGGAAGGTCAATCCAAGGGCCCTGCTTCCCCTGCACCGTAGCCCTATGAGGCTGAGGCGCTAACCCACAGGCACAGTGGTCTATTGTCAGCGATGTTGCCAAACGTGAGTAACAGCAGCTGTACAGGCAATGCCAAGTCGCCGACCTAGCTCACTCGACATGTGTCGATGTGTGAGTCATGCATGGCGGCGAGCACGGTACGGCTTGGCCTCAGCCTGGCCTCCAACATGCGCCCTGTCCTTCCGGGTTAGCCCCGACGTTATCCCCGACGTTGTCAATGGCACATTTCCAGCAGCAAGTGAAGACGCCCACAGCACCCGGCCACCACCACACCAGCCCAACGCCCTTCCGGCGGCACCTCAGCCCTGAAGACGCGCTCGCCCTGAGCTACCCTGAACTGCTCCCTAAAACAACAGTGTGCTCATGGCTCCAGCCTCACTGCTGCACTTGCCCCTGCAGTTGCTGCTGCTGCTGCTGCGCCACCAGCAGGTTGGTCAGCACCTTCTGCTGCTGCATCATGTCGCCCACAGCGCCCTTGAGCGCCTCCCATTCCGACAGCGGCACCGTGATCTCGCCCGGGCCCGCCGCCGGCGCCGAAGCCGCCACCGGCGCTGCGGGCGAAGCCGCCGCCTCCGCCATCCCCGCCGCCTCCTGCCGCTTCCCATCCTGCGCGCCCTTGGCCTCCGCCTGTTGCCCCTTCCGCGGCTTGGTGATGTACAGGTGGACCACCTGCACCATGGCGGCCGCCTGCCCCACCTCCGCCTGCGGCTCGGACGCGGCGGCACCTTCCCCGCTGCTGCTGCTGCTGCTGCTGGCGGCAGCGGCCGCCGGAGCCGCTCCCGCCGGCGCCGGCTGCTGCGGCTGCGACACGCGCAAGGGCGCCGTGACCAGCTCCGGCGTGATGACCAGGCTGGCGCCCACCTTGCCCAGCTCGCCCACCGCGTTGGACAGCGCCATGAGGCCGCGGAACAGCGCGTCGTTGCCCACCTGGGGGCCGAGGGACGGAAGCGATCAATGCAAAAACGAACAGTGAAAGAATAACGGTACGTTAAGGCACAGCCATGCATCGTACGGCAGGAGGGGACGTGAGGGCGGCTGGGGCAGCCCGTCAGCTCAGTGCGGAGGCCTTGAGCCTGGCCGCGTGGGCGTGCACAGGGGCACTGGGGCGCTGGGAAAAGGAGTGCTAGCAGTGCAGGATCGAGGCCAAGGCCGATGAGGGGGTGGTGGGCAGGGAGGCGACAGCGGCAGGCAGGAGGCAGGGAGCGCGAGGACTAGGGCAGGGGACGTTGGCACCTGCAGGAGCTGTTGGGCAGTGCGAGGCAGGCGGTGAACTGCACGGGCCGAGGCCCACGGGGTGGAGGGCAGCTGCATGCGGACTGCGTGCAGTGAGGCTTCAGCGGTTTCACAGGCACTGGTGTTGCACCACTACACCAGGCGAGGAACCCGCATGCGCGCCGCACGGGCCCCCGCACCCACCATCTCCATGCGCACGTAGTGGCCCACGGGCAGCTCGGTGATGACGCGCACCAGCGCCGCGTCCAGCCGCCCGTACTCCGTCTTGGCGGACACCCTGGGGGCAGGCGCGGCAGCAGGCAGCGGATAGGCGTGGGCGTGGGTGTGCGCCCGGGCCTGGTGCTGGGGTGCACCGCGTTATGGAGACACGCCTCGACCTTGTTGACCGGGTAACAGGGAGGCATCGGCAGAGCAGCAACGCCGAACGGACGCCGGGCGACACTCGCACTCCTTTGTGCAGCAGCCAGCAAACATGCACGTCCCCCATTCACGGCAACCCCATTGAGTCGGTACGGTATCCTTCATTTCCGCCTACCGCCTCTCCTCCAGCATCAGAAACACCCGCTGGTGCTTACCCAACCCCGAGTCTCCTCCCCCATTCCCCCTTTACCTCGCCCTCCCTCCGCCCCCAGCGCCGCACCCTCCTCCTCCCTCCTCCCGCCCGTCACACCACCGTCCCGCCCAGCTCAGTACGTCCTCTGCCCATGCCCCCAGCCAGTGCTCAATTCCCCCTCCCCCGCCGCCCACTCACTTGACCTGTGCGTGCAGGTCGGGCACTGCCGCCCTCGCCGGCTCCCCCTTGACGGGGTCCACCAGCAGCACCAGCGGCGCCCCGAAGCCCAGCACCGGCTCCATGCGCCGCAGCCGGAAGCGCACGTCCACGGGCGAGGCGGAGGGCGGGGGGGAGCCGGCAGCCTGGGCAGCGCGCGAGTTGAGTGCAGGTGGGGAGGTCAGGGCAACGCGTGCAGGGGCAGATGGGCGAGGGTACCGTTATGTGGCAGTGCTGTGGCGTGGTGCCGTCGGGGACGTGCACCCCGCCCCCTCCCAGCCTGCACGCGTGCACGGCGGTCGGCGGACACCCGGTACTGTGTATCTCAAGCATGCGCGGCAGAGGTGGACGTTTCCGCCCAGGCCCCCCCCTCCCAGGCCTGTACACGGCCCAGCGGCCCAGCATACGCCATTATGACCCATGCAGCACGCCGAACCGCCGAATCGCGCAACACCTCTTGGCATGTTTTCTGCCATCCATGCCCACCCGCCCCTCCCCCCTCATCCCCCTCCTCAGGTTGTCACCTCGCCCGTCTTGAAGTGCACACCGGGCGTACTCGCAGAGCGGCAACGTAACAGACCCGGAAACAAAGCTAGCTGATCTTGATTCTAGAAACGCCTTCCTTGCCATGCAAGGAGGGACCTACTTCCCCAAGCACCCGACGCGGCTCACCTGCTGCTGCCCGCCCGCCGCCGCCGCCTGCTGCCTCAGCGCCACCACGTACTTGACGGCGCTGGCCACTCCCGCGCGGCCCAGGCAGCGCACCACCACGCCCTGCCCCGACGACAGGTACTTCTGCACCGGTGGAAGCGGCAGCAGCAGGAACCGCGCCCAGAGTGAACGGTGTGGTAGGATGGCATGCAAGGACATACAAAGCGGGCATCAAGGCAAGTGAGCAGCGTGCCCGCCCTGTGCCGTGCGCACATGGCACGGCGGGGGTGCACCCCATTCACAAGCGGAAAGCCCGTGGGTGAGCCAGCTTGCGCCGGAAGCATGGCGGTGGGCAGCAAGCGGCCTACGCTGTGCCCACAGCTCCATAACGACAAAGCGTCATGCTTCGCTATGCGGCAGCCCCTACACGCTGCGCCGGCCTGGCGGTGGTCTCACCCGGTACATGGCGACGGAGGCCCGGCTGCGTAGATCCTCGTCGTCCTCCAGGAAGGAAAGCTCGGGCAGCCGGGGAGTTCGCCGTGAGGACTGCCGCTCGCCCGACGGCACACCGTTGCTGCTGGCGGCCTCGCCTGCATCCCGCCTGCGCGCTGCGCCTGATGGGAAGCTGCTGGCGGTGTCGGACGGGCG
The DNA here is from genome assembly GCA_004335795.1 of Chlamydomonas sp. 3222. Classification (NCBI taxonomy): domain Eukaryota; kingdom Viridiplantae; phylum Chlorophyta; class Chlorophyceae; order Chlamydomonadales; family Chlamydomonadaceae; genus Chlamydomonas; species Chlamydomonas sp. 3222. The sequence continues at coordinate 24,395 of QAXN01000048.1, forward strand.
GCGACCGGGCCCTCGCCGGGGGCTGGTAGAGCGGGGCGCGGGTGCGTCGGACCGTGGGGCAAGGCCGGGGGCTGGGGCAGCGGCTGGGGCAACGGCAGCGGCTGGGGCTGGGACTGGGACTGGGGCAGGGGCAGGGGCAGGGGCAGGGGCAGGCGAAGATGGCGGTGCTGGTGCTGGGCTGGACGGCTCCACCACCGCCGTGCAGCGGACGAGGAGCCGTGACCTGTGGTGTATGGGTGCCAGCGGGGGTGGTCAGTTCGTCTGGTGTGTGGTGTTAGCTGGTACCTTCTGACGCAGCGCAGATCCCACACCGCAACACCCAAATGCAGATGCATTAGTTTGGTTCATATTAGCATTGGCGCAATGCCTGCACTGAGCGCCACGACTTGACGCATTTAGAGCCTTCCGTGTTTCCGAGTAGACATGGGCGGCGGCGCAGAAGGCCACAGGCTCCAACGACACACGATGCCTACCTGCTATGCCGGCCTTGGCAAGGTGCTGAAGTCCGCGACAAGGACTGCATGGAGGCCCTCATCCTTGTGTAGGTATAACAGCAACAGTCGTATCACAATCGACACTTGCTATTGCTGCGAGGCGTACCCACAATGTAGAATGCTATCCTACAGCGGACAAATTGGATTTGCATGCAACTGCACTTCCAACACGCCCACCCAATACTATACTTGGAGCGGAACCCGGGAACTGGGGAGGTCGCCACGAGTCCCTTCCATGAGAGTTCCATGCAGGTTCTGGTCTTCAGTTACAGAGCTCCGTCCACATGTGTTGATCACTGATACGAGCATTTAAAATCTATTCTTGTGTTCGCAGAGGCAATCCTCGACCTTTGGTGCACCCTTCCTTCTCAACTTCACCGTCACCTCCTTACTTATCTGGAGCTGCTTTCTGCCAGTCTTAACACCTGCAAACCTTATGATACATCATGAGTTAATGGCATAGGCCGAGAGAGGAGAAGGCCCGTAGGATGCACGTGGGGCGCTTCGGCCTGGGCGAGGAGTTTCAATGGGTTGCGTCAACAGTAAAGGAGGAGAAGTCAAAGCCCTCGATGATGCTGACGGTGAGGCTCGGCCTGCATGCACGCCCAGTCACTCGCTGGTCGCTCGGACGCTCGGACGCGGGAGCCTTGGCGTCACCGACGGGCTACACACCTTAACGAATGGTTGATGCATATGCGCAGAGCCATTACCCTCCTCGAGCCACTCTGCCCGTGGGCCCGCCCACGCGTGGCTCCGGGAGCTTGGCCTCCCCCAGTACACCAAAGCCCTCGAAGACGCGGGCTTCTCTGGTAAGGGCCGTGCAGCAGTGAGCTTCATGCTGTACTTTACCAGCACAAATAGGCTTGCCTACCTGGCTTTCTGTCGCTGGGTCATCCAGAACGTGCTAGTCGTGGCCCCGTGCATGGCCTAAACCCACCTGACCAGGCTTGGGTCGGGGCCGCAATCAAGCCCGGCACGCGGCCTGCACCCTACCAAGCTGACGCTATGCTTGTCCCATTTGCACCTCAGACTGGGAGCTGCTGTCATGCCTGACGGAGGCGGACCTCGATGCGGTCACGGCCCACACGGGCACCGTCATCCCGCCTGGCCACCGCAAGAAGCTGCTGCTGGCCTCGCGCCAGATGGGCCGCATGGTGAGGGGCTTGCGCTTCGAATCCCATACCCCCTGCAGGGCTAATGAAGCGTCGTTGCGTGTCCATTACCGGCGGCAGTGGCTCGTTGTCGCTGCGCTGCCGTACCGTGCCTGCCGTTCCTCTCATGCGTGCACACCGCGCCCCCCACAGGGCCCCACGCACGGCGGCAGCCACGGCGGTTTTTCGGGTCTATTCGGCAACGGGCGGCGCTACAGCCACAGCAGCAACCCAGGCGGGGGCAACAGCTCCCGCGGCGGTGTGGGCAGCGCGCTGGCGGCGGCGGTGTCCGGCGCGCTGGAGCGCAAGTCATGGGGTGGGTCACTGGGGCTTGAGCCGGATGGGGCTGCCGAACACGCCCATAAATGGTCAGTCCTTTGCTGCAACCCACCCTCTTCCTCACCTCCATTAGCTTACGGAGTAGCTCGCTCGCCCTTGTTTTGACGTGCCTTCGACGCATAGTACCGCTCTCGCCTCATGGCAAGAGTCCCACTCGCACCTGGTGCTGCTGCGCCGACAGGCCGGCGGCCCAGCGGCTCCGCTGCCCCCCGCACCTCCAGCCGCGCCCCCAGCCACACGGGCTCCCGCGGCACCGACGACGAACAGTCCACCCAGAGCCACGGACACGGCCTGCAGGCCGCGGGCCGCCGCAGCAAGCTGGGCTTCCTGGTGCCATCCCGCCACAGCAGCCACGGCACCCTGCCCGTGGGCGCCATGGTGCAGCAGCAGCAGCAGCCGGACGACGCCGGCGCCGCCCCCATGCTGGGCTACATCGCCTCGCCGTCGGCTGCCGCAGGCCTGGCCAGGGGCGCTGGTGCGGGGCGCCACTGGCCCGCTGACGGCACAGAGGCACTACGGGCTGGGACGGATGGTGAGGCTCGTGTTGGGACAAGTGGTGGCGGAGGGGGCGCCTGTGCGGTGACGCCCCGCAGCCCCAGCTCTCCCGCGGCGGGAAGGGTGAGGCTGTGCGAGGCCTGTGGCGGTGCGCTAGGGGGCGTGGCGACGGACGGCGGGGCGGCCGGAGTGCCGCGGCAGCGGCGGCGCTGGTCCAACACCAACAACAACACCAGCAGCAACGGGCTGGGCGTGCGGCAGTGCACGTGCGGTGGCAAAGGGCGGGGCCACCGCAGCGCGGTGGGTGTGAACGGGGGCTGTGGGGCGGGGACACGGGCCACGGCTGGGGTTGTCCGTACCTCGTCGTCTGGCTCGCTTGAGTGGGCGGAGGGCGCGGAGGAGGGCAGGCGCCACGGGGCGGGAGATAGCGCCACGGTGGTGTCCCCACTCACCACGGGCGCGGAGCAGAGCTTCCTGGACGACTTGAGGCAGCTGTCGTCCACCTCATCCCTGGCGCCGCCGCCGGGCCCTCTTGGACACGCCGCGCCGCCGCACCTCTGGGCAGCAGGGCCGGGCGCTGCGGGCGGCGCAGAAGGCACTCCGGTGGCAGCGGTGGCGCTCGGGGGCCTCCCCTGCAAGGGCAGCGCCACCGGGCGCGACCTGGAGTCCTTGGTGGTGGGCGTGCAGGGCCGTCTGAGCCACCACCCCAGCAGCACGCTGTCGCGGAACCAGTCCCTGGCGGCCCGCCCCGACCGGCTGCACGGCCCGGGCGGCGCGGGGCACGGCAGCGGCCCGCACTCTGTCCAGAGCGGCGGGGCCAGCAGGACCAGCTTCGACCACAGCGCGGAGCACTGCTGGCCGGGGGAGGACCACGCGCACCCGCACGCCTACGCGCGCCGCGCGAGCGGGCTGGGGCCCCACGGCCGGCCGCACGCCGCGCTGCAGATCAACGTCATCGGGCTGCAGCCGCACGGCGGCAGCGGCTCGCCGCACGCGCCGTCGTCCTCCCGGGGGGCCAGCCATGGCGGCCTGCAGGGCCCCACCTCGCCTTTGGTCCTGCGGGGCCTCGGCTCGGGTACGCCTCGGGCTCTGGGCTCGCCCCAGGGAGGAGGCGGCCGCGGCTCGCCGTATCCGCCCAGTCAGGGCGCGGGCGGGGGCGGGGGGGCGGTCGTGCCGGCGGACTCCACCCTTCGCTCCTGGGCGCACATCTCCCACTCGCCTTCCCATGCGCTGTCACACGTGTCGTCTGGGGTGCCGGTGGCGTGGGGCGACGGCGCTGACGCGCTGTCGACGGTTAACGAAATGCAGGTGGCGGAGGCAGGCAGCGGCCCGCTGTCGCCATGGCGCGCGGCTGGAAAGGAGAGCGCCAAGCAACGAGGCGGCAAGCCACTGTCAGCGGGCTCAAAGGGGCCGTCGACGAATGGCGCTGTTGCGGAGGTCCCGCCCAGCCCGTCCCACGCTCCCGGCGGCGGGGCGCTGCCCCGGTTCGTGCGCGCATTGGCGGGATGGGCCGGCGGGGGCGGGGCCGAGCCGGCCTCTGAGGGAGGAGCCGGGGCGGGATCGTCGAGTAGCGGAAGGGCCAACGCCAAGGATAAACAGCAGCAGCAGCAGCGCGAGAAGGCTGGGGGCCTGCAGAATATGCTGCGGGGGCGCCTGTCGTCTCCGGGGATTGGGACAGGGGCTGGGGCGTGCGCAGGGACGACGGCGCCGTTAGCGAACATGACGGCGGATGCCGCCGTTGGCGGTCCCGTCCACGGCAGTAAGGCTGCGCCACGGAGTGCGAGGTAAAGAAGGGATGCCGTGGCAAACGGGGCTTGCGCATATCTCCCTGGTGCATGTCACTGCTGTGCTCCAAACAGCATCCGACTCCGCTCCGCCCTCGCCCATCCGCACACGTGTATGTGCCGCGCAGGTCACACCAGTCCGTGCTGCAGCTGCTCCCCGACCCCACACCGGACGGCGCCCCTGCCGGCTCCGGCGCATGGGAGCAGGGCGCAGCGCTGTGCATCAGCGGCAGGGGAGTCCGCCCCGCAACGACTGCAGGCACCGGGGAAAGGGACCCGCGGCGCACGCCGCTGGTGGGTAACGCCGGCGACGCGGCGGGCTGGCCTTTTGTGGTCCCGCAGCTGCCCCGTGCGTCCCACACCGACGTGCCGCCGGGCAGCGGCGGCGGAGGCAAAGCCCCGGACGGGCTCAGGCGGCTTGGCCCGCTGGCTGAGCAGCAGCCGGAGCGACACTCGCCGCCGGGCGGCTTGCTGGACCGCACGCCGCTGTCGCGCGGCGCCACGCCGCCGCGGGGCCTGGACAGCACGACGTCGCAGCTGCTGGGCAGCGAGGCCAGCACCGCCAACAACCGGCCCTCGCACGCCGTGCTGCTGCACTCCTCGCGCCCGCCCGACTGGCACGCCGCCACCGGCACCAGCAACAGCTCCATACGCACCGGCGGCGCGCACGACACCGACGGGTACGACACGGAAATGAGCGAGCTGGACGAGCAGCTGCGGCGCGACGCGGCGGAGGCGGAGGCCGGGTACGTGGTGGGGCACGGCGGTCGGAGCCACCGCCGGACAAGGGAGGAGGTGGCGGCGGCTGCAGCGGCGGCGGCGGCGCAGTGGCCGGCGCTGCCGCTGCAGCCGCCGTCTCGCACTCGGACGGACCAGGGGCATGCGCTCAGCGGCAGACCTACCGGAGGCGCGATGGAGCAGCTGCCAGCGGAGGCGCCAGGGCCCAGCCGCTCGGGAGGGCCTCCACTGTCCCACCCTACCAACAGCATTGAAGAGGCTTCCCCCGGGGTGTTCAGCGGAGGCGGCCAACCGGTCAAGGGCTCAAAGCCGCCGCCGCTGATGAGCCTCGTGGGGGCGGCCGCTGGGGACGAAGTGCTGTCGGGGGGCCGCAGGCAAGGCGCGCTGACGCAGGGGGGCGGCGTGCCGTCGGGTCCACCTCGGCCAACGCCCGGGCGGCAGGTGGATCTGGAGGCGCTCGCGGACCAGGTGGCACGCATTATGTCCCACCTGCAGGGCATCACAGGCGGGGATGGGGCGGGGGCGGGGCGCGGGAGCGCGGGCGGGGACGTGGACGGTGCCAACCTGGCGGGGGGCCAGCGGCAGAGGGGGTGCGAGCGCGAACAGGAGAAGTCGCGTGGTGCCTCGGCCGGGGGAGAGGAGGACCCCGAGGGCGCTCGCATGGAGGTGAGTGGCATGCAAGGCGGAAAGGCACGGCTGTCCTCACATGGCACAAGGGTCCGTGCATCATTATGCATGTCGCCACGCAACGGGTGCATGCAATGGCACAACATAGCAACCATAATCCAGGCCTTCCACTGCAGCGGCGTGCGACCGACCCCGCTGCTGTGCGTGCTGTTGCAGGCGATGGAGCGCACTCGGCTGGAGCTGCGGCTGCTGCACTGCGACCTGGTGGCCCGCGTGGCGACCATGAGGGGCGAGGCGGGGCAGGGCCAGGGGCAGCGTCAGGACTCGGACGGCGATGGCCCAGCAGCCCCTGCCGACCCGCCCCGCACGCCTGGGCGCCGCAGCGAGGGCGGCAGGACCGGCGGCGGCTGGGCCGGCACCGCCGCCGACGGAGGCGGCGCGGACGGCGAGCACCCGACGGCCACTGCCGCTGCCGTGGCGGAGGTGGAGGGCCGCATTCGGGCGAAGCTGGCGGAGCTGGCGGAGATGACCCGTGGGTCGCACGGCGGCGGCGACGTCAGGGCCAGGCCCGGTAATGGGTCAGCGCTATCGCACGCAATGGCAGCGGCGGCGGAGCGGGAGGCGCCGTCGGGCGCACCTGGTGACTTGAGTGCGATGGCGGCACGCAAGCGGCAGCTGCTGGTCGCCGAGGGGGTGTTGCTGGCGGGCAGGGGGTCCAGCGGGGGAGCAAACGGCGGCAGCGGCGGCGAGGGGAGACCGGGACTGGAGGCCGCGCTACAGGCGGAGGTCATGTCGGTGCTGGGGGCGCGCAAGCGGCGCGTCAAGGCGGGCTCCAGGGGGGGCGAGGCCGGGAGCGGGGCTGGCCCCAGTGGCGGCGGGGGCGGTGACGGGGGCTCGGTGCTGGCTAGCCAGTCTGAGGCGTTGAGGGCTGAGCTGCTGACCATAGAAGAACGGGTCAGGGCTAGGGTGGGGGCGAAGAGCTAGTGAAGCAGGTGCTCTGGGTTGGCGAGTGGGAAGGGGAATGCTGCGTGGGTGCACGTGGTGATGGGTGTACGGCCAACCAGCCTTCGGACACGTGCATGGGCCACGGCTGCAGCTCACCCACTCGGCTCACATAGACCGCCGCAATGCGGGTGTGCTTTCTTTATGTCCTGCACAGCACGCTGTTGGCGTCTTAACGTCAGGTTGCTCCCCCGCAGTCAGGGGTCAGGGGCTCGCCGTGGAAGCCCATGGCGCGGCGCCCGGGCCGCTATGCACCGGGTGAGATGGGGACAGCTTGGCGACGTGCCCGTTGTTTGTGCAGCTGCGACAATTTTTATTCTGTAGCAGCGTTTGTACAGTATTTTACGCGTGAGCAGCAGGCACGGATAGCTGCTGCAACCATGGGACGAGCGAATCATATTCATTTTCTTATGTGGGCAACACACCGCCCATAGCCACATGCCGCACGTTTGAGTCCTGCAGCACATTTGGCTGTCAGGTGTTGGTGATTTGCGCATAGCCAGGATCAGGCAATGTGCAAACAATGCATGAAAATGAACTGGGCGATCGAGCCGGCTCACTTGCCCGCTTGATGTTAGGCGGGCAGGTGTGCAATGCAGATCCCGCGGGCATAACTCTTCTGGTCGCAGCGGGCGACCCGGAGGAAGCACTCGCTGTAACGCTGCTGCGCTTACCTATCCTGGTCGAACTGACATTTAAGCAGTATCCTCTACGGTATCGCCAGCACTTCTGGTCCTTGGGGCCCCTCCGCCAAGGCGCTTAAGATGCTTTGAAACTACCTGGACCGGGTCCAATGGGTCAAGTCGCCAAGGCTCGATAAATGTGTTTGACGCCTGGAGAGCTTCCATTGCTGCTGGTACTGCACAGACGGCTCCCCCAGCAGGGCACCTGGGCACGGTTTACGTGTGATGCGAGCCAGGGAGGCCGTTGGGAGGCTTAGTGCAGGCTCTGTGTGGTCTGCGCCGATCCGGCTTGCTGCAGGCCTGGGCGTTTGCCACCACCTGGCCCTGCGCAACCGCTGTGAGCCTGCGAATGCCCTTCCTCGTGTGTGGCAGAGCGCTGGCGCTCTTCAGGATCTTGCATATTAACCCTGCTAAACACAAAGTCGTGACGTGGTAGTGCGGAACTTGGTCTTGACGGAGGTGTTGGCATGCCCAGCGGCGTCTTGCATACTGTATCGCAACGATGGATGTAAAGGCTGCCCACGGTGGAGACTACTGCTTTCCGGCTGTGCTGCCCTTGCCTTGCTCGTTCACTCATCTGATGTTCAGTCATTGCACGTGTGGGGGCCTTTATAATGTAGTATAGCGACCGCTACAGGCCCTAAATCCCCTGGACTCGAGCTACATTCCTACCTTGGGCAAGATTTCAGCCCTTGTCCGCCTGTTTGGTCTGCCTGGACCCATGCATGGTGAAGGACGAAGGCGTGCCGGTGGCCTGTGATATCAGTGTTGATCGGTGTCTGTCCGTCAGCTAAGCCAAGTCAAGAGGCTACCCTGAAGACCTACCTGCAAAACCTAGGACCCCGGTGCTCCTGTAACCCTTTTCCTGATTAAAAAGCTTTTTTTCGGTGGAAAGGTTTACAGGTAAAGAGACGGGAGAGGACAGGCCTAGACGCTGCCTTGGGAGGGTGGTGTGGGTGGTGGACGACACCCTAACCGCAAGGGGTCCCACGCGAGACACCAAACGAAACCAAAGCTTGCGCCTTATCGCCTTATATTACAGCGGTGCCGGCGGTGGGCACCAAGCAATGCTTCACGGCATCCAGTATGGATGGAGTTCACGGTACAAGATACATCAAAGGTTTGCTGCTCAGCCTAGGGGGCCCATGGCAGCACTCCTAACGCTACCCAGCTTCCTGCATGCCTACCATGCGGCTTTGCAGCCCTGAGACCAAGCCCTGTGCCAGGGTCCACGGTTAAACGAGAGCCCGTACGACAGCAACGGACGTGACCATGAAATGTACCTGCCATGCAGCCATCAGGAATGAAAACGTACTCTCGGCGTGCTGTGCTGCAGCACAGCTCAGCTTTATTTGGCCCGAACCTCCAGCTGACCGACCTGTGTTCGGCCGGTATGCCACGATCTGCGCCGCCCATGCACCCCTCGCGACTCTCCCGGTTGCAAGGAGTGAAGCGCCTGCCAGCCGCCCCTTCCTCGTGCCCCTGCAGCGCCAGGAGAGTCATCAGCAGCACCACCAGTAAGCCCCGGTACCCCGTCACCGCACCAATTACGTAAGCCCCCCACCGCGTAGCAAGCCACGGAGCCTTGCCTCGCTCTAGTGCCAGGGCACACGAAGGGTGTCACAACGGCCAGCAGACATCGCCCCAAACCTGAACTAGGGTCGACAACAGACTGTGTCACACTCAAACCCGCACCGCCCGAGGGCCCGGACCACATGCAGCGTGCTACACCGCCCTTGAAAGTGTTTCCAGTCAGTCAAGGGGACGCACCGCCAACACTTGTCCCTGGGACATGCACTCCCAGGGCATGTCGGTCAACAAAATGCATTCAGAAAACATCACAAGGCGTGGTCTCACAGAATCAGGCTGCAAAGTGAAGCATAGCAGCATGATCCAAACAGCAATAACACACTGCGCTAGACGCAGGCCTAATTATGCCGCCCAACGGAGCACACATCAATCAATGAACCCCGGTACTGAAGGCACCTGGTGTCTAGCCCGAACCGTGCGTCATGCCTCCGTCCGCTCCCCTGCCTAAACCCACACACCAACCTCACCAGCCTAGCTATGCCTCACGGTCCCCACCAGGGCGTCTCGTCATGCCGACCATGCCACAATATGGCCACCCGCCCTCCGGTCACAAACTGAAATTCATGTCAGTGTTACAACATCCACTTGACATGCCTTGCTGTACTACCTACTTGGGGTGCTGCTGCTGTACTTGCTGCTGCCATGCCTCAGGCTTCAGGAGCTGAGCGAGCCGCTGCCCACCCTCCTGCTGCTTCTGCTGCTGTCGTTGCTGCTGCTGCAGCTGTGCGGCCATCGCCTGCTGCTCCAGCCCCCGCACCACCCAGGGGTTCGTGAAGTAGGACGGCTGCAGCAGCAGAGGGTGGGTTAGCCACGTGGGCAGCGACGGCACAGACGGCAGCTGCAACTGCATAGGCAGGTGCAGCTGGGTTATAGGTGAAGAGCCTTCTGCGCCACGACTCGACAGTCCTACGCTGTCATACTCAGCGGTCAGGCGCGGGTGGCCCGTGCCAGTCCCGCACACGCCTCCCTGCCGAGGCCGTGGCAGGCCCGACGACTGCGTACCACAGCTGGCCTGCGCACCCATACCCACGCTTCCCCCACCTCCAGGGCCCTGCAGCACGTGCATGGCGACCTGCGCTAGCACAGGCACGCCACCCGCCAGCTGCGTGGCTATGCCCTGCTGCTGGGTCTGCCGTGTGCACTGTGCTTGCGCCTGCTGGTTCTGGTCCCGGCACACAGGCGCCGAGGCGCACAGCGCCGCTGCTGCGGTAGCGTTGCCCTGGGTGCCGTACCCCGTGGACCGCCAGGCGTCCTGCACAGGCCCCTCGAGCGCCAGGCTCAGCCCTGGAGGTGCCCCTGCGCAGACACTGGGCCGTGCGACGGTGCTCAGCAGCGCCGGTGTGGAACTCAGAGCGAGGCCACACGCCGGTGGCACCGATGTGCCCATGCCACCCCCTGCATGGCCCGCCGCTTCCGTCGAGCTCCCGTGGCGCGCCCGCTTGCTGGCTGGCGCGTCTGCTGGTGTGGGGTGCTCTCCGTCGCACGGCGCCTCTCCAGCGCGCTGCTTGCGGGGCAGGGCTGATGTGGCCAGAGCCAGCGCCCTCGCCCCGTCGCCGTATGTGCCGGAGGAAGGGCCCCACACCAGCTGCACCAGCGGTTGGGGCGGAGCGTGGTGATGTTCTTGGTGTTGAAGCACGTTGCTGTGAGGACCACCGCCGCTATGGTCGAAGCTGGACAGCGCCTGGGAGTCGGACGCAGCACCCCGTGTATCTGAAGGGGCCTTGTCCCGGCTGGAAGCTGCGCGCGGCGCCAAGGACCTGTGGAGGACCGCCACCCTGTCGCAAATAGCAGCTGCACTTGGAGAGCATGAACCAACAATGCCGGTTGACACCCTTTGCAGCTGCGTATCCACGAACGGCGCTTGCTCCAGGCGGCTTACTGACGGCAGGGCCTAAGGGGCAAAGTGAAACAGCCAGCATGTGGATGATGATGTTGACAACCATGCTACCAACATGGAAGTTCATGACGCGAAGGTGTCAACTTACCGGTTCTTCGAGCAGAGCTTGCGGAAAAGCACCTGCCGCGACATCGCTCTGCCGCGCGCCCTGAAATTGCCCGCAGAAGGAGGAGGATAACTGACGAGCAGCACCGTCACTGGCGCCTTTGCAGAATGGTGTGGACACCTCGGGCCTCTCCGTATGCATATCAAGGAGCGCCTGGTGCGCCAACAGCTGGGGACCACCTTGAGGTGATAGCTATGCCTAGATTATATAACAGGCGGCCCGAAGGAAGCGTCCAAAAAGACTACATAAAACGGTCAGACGCTGTCTCGACACAGGTTAACTAGCATACATGGGCGGTGCAATATCGTTAGATATCTCACATAAGTCACCCCTGTGCAGTTCAGCGCATATGATGACACCACTACTACTAGGACGAGGACATCGTGCGCGGCTGACACAATAGTTCACGTCAGACGTCAGACGTCCTAAACCGCAATTTGCAGATACACTGAAACCGCTCAAGCACGCAAGGTGAAGAGAACTGTGTATTGCACAAAGGGAGTATCCCGCTGGCAGGGGAGCCTCCCCTGCTGCCTGGACGCTGGCACTGAGCACGACTTATCTTGGGGCCACTGCAAGGTGGGCCAGAGAAGCAGCCCGCAGAGGCCTGCGATTCACCCTGCGGCAGTCGGGTGCTTTGGTATGGCTTGGGTAGGGAATGCTATGGCCATTCACAGCGCACAAGTGTTTGGCCAGGACACAAGTGTTTGGGAGGGGAGTCTGAGCGCAGGGGAGACTTCCGCGGTGCAACAGCTTCGGCTCGTCTTGTTACCAACATCTTTGCAAATCAACAAGCTTATGTATTAGCTTTTATATTGGTAAGTTGATGCAGGCCGGGCCGTTGTTATGTGCGCCATTCCGGGTACCAACTTGAATTGACAGATGGGGGTGAGCATCTCAACGCTCGGAAGTACACCGGCTAGCAGCTACACATCTCGCTATAACATATCGATATATGGTGCCAGGGTAACCGTAACGCAGCCTACTTTGCTGGAGCGCAGTGATACTGCGTTAAGCTTGAGGAGGCGTTGCCACTCGACCCGTCCAGACACGTTTACGCATAGCGTGATTGTTTACATAGGCATAGGTCTCAAGTATGACAGCGTCCACTGCCTAAGCAAGGCAACAATACATCTGCAGTCGCAAAGATGGATGGCCATTTCCGACGCGGACGCTCCTATGGGGCCGGCGACATAGGCCCCTTCATAGACAACAACAAGCAACAACATCGTGGAGGTCACGGTGTTAACGCGTCAGGGACATCGCGGGATGGCGGCAGCAGCAGCAGCAACAGCAGCTGCGGTGACAAGCTTGCAAGGTGGGCCCTGCCGAGTGCTGGGCGACCAAACCCTTTCAGTCGCACCCCATCAGCGACAGCCTCATGTCCATGCACACCAGAGGGCCCCGAAGAGCATATATTGAAGGGAGTAAGCATGCCCACCTGTTCACCCATACCCGCTTTCTCCTGTCAGGCCGACGCAGTCTTCCCTGGCAAAATCCACGGCTGATAGGAGCTTCAAGTCGCTCTCAGCAAGGTATGGTGAGGCGGTTTCTGGCCGCACCCACTGGATTTGTCTCTGGGAAAACGATTACCTCTTTGCGTATCATTTCACGCAGGACGTCTGGGCGGTACCAGTCCTTCACCCAGAGTATGGACCTAGGCCCTGCTCTCCGAGGACCTGGCTACGGTGGCTTGAGTGGCATCCCAAGGCACCAACCCAGCCAGCAGTCCATGCCGCCACCGCCTCCACCGGTCTCTGCATCGAGTGCCTTGGTGGTGTCCAAGCCCGGTGGTGGAGGCTTAGCGATGCCACAGGACCAGCAGCGGCTACAGCGGCAGCTGGATGCGGCCCTGGAGCGGGAGGCTGAGCTGCAGCGTCAGAGGCACCACATGGAGGTAACGCTTGCTTCCGACGAAGCTGCATGACGCATTCAGGCGTACTGGGCGCGTGGCCATTGGTTTCCGATGCAGCGAGGGAGCCAGTGATAAACCGACGTTGATGAGCTTGTTTCACCTCCGGTGCCCGCAGGCCAACTTGAACGCACTGCGCTCCACGTGCGACGAGCTGACGCGCGGCCTCAGCGCCGCCCGCTCCGGCCTGGAGACCGAGCGTGAGTACCAAGCCAAGCTGCAGATCGAGCGCGACGAGCTGGCGGGGGCGGTGGAACGCCTCAGCAGCCAGATGAGCGACCTGCAGGTGTCGGGCAGCGTGGCCATCACCACCAGCGAGGTCTGCAAGGTGGTGAGTGCGGCGCAGCCCTTTCGTAGGAACTCGCTTGTACTCTTGGCTCGGGGCACTGATGCAGCGGAACGGGCCAGGCTGCTGTGTGATGAAGAGACGCCGCCAATATTGAGGAGCCGTCGCACAATCTGCAGGCCCTGACCAAGGCTTGGACGGGGGCCATGGACGCCATTGGCGGCGTGCAGGAGCTCCAGTCCCAGGTCAGCGCTGTGACGGCAGTCAAGGAGCAGCTGCAGGGGGAGCTGTACGAGGCGCGCGGGCAGCTCACCGAGTCCAGGGCGCAGCTGCAGGATGCTCAGGGGCAGCTGCGTGAGGCGCAGTCCAAGGCGGCGGACACCCGTGCGCAGTTGCAGGAGGTGCACGGCCGCCTGGGCGACGCCAAGGCGCAGCTGCAGGGCGTGCAGGCGGAGCTGGGCGCGGCGCAGGAGCAGCTGAGGGAGAGGGAGGGGCGGGTTGGGGCGTTGCAGGGACAGCTGCAGCAGGCCAAGGAGCAGCTGCAGCGGGAGGAGGGGCGGGTGCAGGGGCTGGAGGCGCGGCTGGCACGCAACAATGAGGAGTTGGAGCAGCTGCTGGGCAAGCTGTGCAGCACCGAGGACCAGGTGAGCTGTGTAGCAGGTTCGGGCCTTTAGGAAGAGTGGTTGGTGTGTTGTGTCGCGCTGCGGTTGAGAAACATGCTCCAACAGCTTGACAGTGCACAGCTATGCCCAGTTAACATGCATGGGGCATGAGCACATGACCGTTCTACGCGACACACCCGACTTGTAACCGCAGCTCCAAGCGCTGTACGACGCCCTCGATGCTGAAGCAAGCCTTGGCAATGACAGCCACAGCGCTGCGCTGGCGAAGGCCCAAGCACTTAAGGACAGGTGCGCATGGATGAGCCGTCAAGAAAGGGCTGTAGGCCTCCGCCTTGCCACCCAGAGTGTGCATCAGTCCTTGAACGTTCTGCCCTACTGGTGCGGCTTAGGCCATGAGCATCTCGTGTGTTGGTGTGCTGCCGGGCCCTTGAGCATGGCTGCCTGTATGCATTCTTCGTGTGTTGCAGCAATGCCCAGCTTAAGGGTAGCCTGGAGGAGCAAGGCGCGGAGTTGGTGCTCGTGCGCGGTCGTGTGGCTGCCTACGAGGAGCAGCTGCAGCGCATGCAGCTGCGCCTTCGCTGCGGCTCCACTCCCGGCGTAGGGCCGTCCACTGGCAGGTCCCTGCCGCTGGACAGCCCGGGCGCAGAGCTGCAGGCCGATGCCCTGGAGCAGCAGGTGCGTGACCAACCGCCAGCGGGCCAAGGACAATGGCGTCCCGCACCGAAGTGCATGAGGGCTTGCTGCCCGTTTATTGTCTTGAAGCCACCTCGCGACGGACGACCTGCCTGTGACATATGAGCCAAGCCCTCGATGCCTCTTACGACAACCGTGCAAAGCAAGATCGCAGCCCTCCTGCTATAATGACCGCCCCTACCCCGCAGCCTGGGTCAGCTTTATGACATCCCTCGTGGGTTTTTGGCGAGGGCACACGCACGTCGTCATCCCGCCCACCCTGCCCTGCCTCGCTGCATGCGGTTCCGACCCTTGACCAGGTGTCCAAGCTCGCCACAGATCATGAGCAGTTGGAGGATGACAACTTGCAGCTGTCTGCCAAGTGCGAGGAGCTGCGCGTAGAAAACACAGGTGGAGCACAAAGTATATCAGGGGCATATGAGACCTGACAGTGTACCCAGCGGGGTTGGACTCATGGACGCTGCCGACAAGGCCTGACGATGGTAATCACCCAGCGCTTGTGAAGCCAAGCATCTGCACTCGTGCGGCCAGCCTGCAGAAAACGACCTCGCACAAGCCCCTTTCAGTCTGTTGTCGAAGTCGTGCTTGCACCCATACTTTTGCTGTCTGACCCCAGGGCTGCGTGAGCAGCTGCGTGAAGCGCTCCTGGAGGCCGCTGCCGTCACCGCCGCCGCCGAGCGCGACGCCAGCCGCCATGATGCGCAGGCTCAGGCCGAGGCCAGCCGCCTGCAGCAGGAGGCGCAGCGGGCGGAAGAGGCGTGGCGGCAGCAGGCAGAGGAGGCCGAGCGGAGCGCTGAGGCGGCCCGCCGCCGCGCGGAGGCGGCGGAGCAGCAGCTGGAGGCCGCACGGCGGGCGCAGGAGGCGGCGGGGCGGCAGGGCGTGGAGGACGCGCGTGCGCGGGAGGAGCTGACGGCGCGGTGTGAGGCGCTGGAGGCCGACATCGAGGCAATTGTGGACAAGGTACCTGCTGCATTAACGCTGTCACTCGTCCTGACGGCAGTGCTCAGTGACAGGGCGATTGTGGCACCAACTGAGAAAGGGCGCGTGTGGCACGAGAGTGCATACAGTCACACTGTGACTGGCTTGCTTGCATGCTGCTGTCGCAGGAGCGCGAGCTGCTGGCCCAGGTCACGGAGCTGCGCGGCCAGAACGCACGGCTGGAGAAGCAGCTGCAGGCTGGCAGCAGGTCCGGCGCGGAGGCCCAAGAGCAGGTGCGCGGCTGAGGCCCTAGTGCCGAAGGTGTAAACTCCTTGGGTACTCGAGATCCAGAACGACTGTCACTGCGGCTCCCTGAGCTCACAACTGCCGTCCCCCTTTCCCAACCGCTCGCTCACGCCCCCCGCTGGCCCCCAGCTCGCCGCCATGCGCTCCAACGAGGACACGCTGCTACAGCGCATCCGCGCATCCGAGGCCGACCGCCAGGTGCTGCTGCGCCAGCTGGACGAGGCCAAGCGCGCCGCGGAGAGCCAACAGCACAGGTGCGCCCCAGCTGGCCCACACCGCTGCTCTGACGGCTCCCTTCCTGTGCGACCCAGTTGTCAGTACGCAACTGAACATGCCACGAGGACACACATACGCTGATAGGCGGTATATGCTGGGTAGCCCTCTGTTTCGACAGCACACCGCTGACGCTGTATACATCCCCCGCAGGGCCGAGGAGGCTGCCCACCAGGCTGCCGACCTGCCGCAGCTGCGCGCCCAGCTGGCGGGCCTGCAGGCGGCGCTGGACACGCAGGTGCAGGCGGCGGCGGGGGCAGCGGCACGCGCCACCGCTGCAGAGGCGGAGCTGGACACCCTGCGCGCCGCACTGGTGCGGCAGCCATACGGGGAAGCTGAAGTTGGGTGGGCCCTGAACTGCTTGCTTTCTGCGGCCTCAAGGGTGTTGGGTGTGGAGGTTACAAGGCGATTATGTAGGGTGTTGGGCTTTGCATCGGCTCTGTCTGTGGGCTGTTCCCATGATAAACATAGCATACGGCACCCGTCCGCGCCCAATGCCTCCCAGGAGCGCGCCTCCCAGGACGCCCGGCTGCAGGAGCGACGCGAGCAGCAGGCCGTGGCGCTGCGCCGTGCGCTGGAGGAGCAGGAGCAGCAGCAGCGCAGCCAGGAGGCTGAGATGAAGGTGCTGCGCATGCAGGTGCGAGGGAACATGTCACGTGCACTCGGCTGCTGCAAGCGTACACAGTGGACCTGTCTCATGCCTGTGATTATGTCACGGGGAGTTTCGACAATGTCTCATCAGCTGTGCAGCAACGTAGTACACCCAAGTATGCCGTTCGCAATTCGCAGGCCTCTGAGAACGGCAAGCTGCGGTGCCAAGTGGAGGAGCTCTCCCGCCAGCTGGCCGCCGCCACCACTCCCAAGCCCAGCGCGGATGCCTACACGCAGCTGGACTGCACCGTGGCCGTGGAGCCCTCCAGTAAGGCAGCCGCTGCTGCTGCTGCAGGCGCACCAGTGCTGCCGCCACACCTGCTGCATCCCGCAGCTGCATGGGCGTCCGGCCACGGCCCCACGGGCATGGGCCCCGAGGGCAGCCTGCTGGACCGCTACCTGGCCAACAGCGTCATCCGGGAGGACGATGCCGGAAGCGAGGGGCGCCCCGGCCGGGACCGGGGGCAGAGGAAGCACGGGGGCAGGCGCTTCCGGCCGCTGCGGCTGCTGTTTGGTTTGGCGGTGAAGACCACGCTGGTGGCGGGCGGCATGGGGGCGGGCCTGGCGCTGAGCAACCCGCAGGGGCTGCAGGGCGTGGTGGAGGTGGTGGGGCTCCGGGGCGGCGCGAGGGCGGGCGAGAGGGCCCGCGGAGGCGAGCAGCGCGGGCCGGTGCTTGGGGCCGTGGCTGGGGAGCCGTGAGGGTATGGCCGTGCAGTGTATGCAGGACAACTCGGGGGAGGTTATGAAGTTCATTGGCGCACCTCATACGGTATGAGGCGGGAGAGAATCAACGAAATCGACGTTGGGTCGCTGCTGTGCAGTTTGGTCATTGTCTGACGTTGTGCACCAGTTATCAGAGCATCGTGTAGCCAGCGCAGGTTGATGTCATGATGTAGAGAAGAACAACGAGCTGTGTTGCCCACAGGCACAGGAGTAGGCAGAGCGTCTTGTACGGTTGCCTTCGTACGGTACGGCAGGCGTGAGGGAGTATACCACAACATTATGGTTGCAGTGCTTCCACAGCCATAACATCACGTGCCGGCGGAAACCGAGTACCTGTGGCGGAGCGGTTCGCCTTGTTTACTTGTGCAGTGTGCACTTAGCAGCGATGATAGCCCATGATACAGGATAGGGAGCAGGTAGTCCCACAGGCGTGCACATTGGCTGGGAGGCCGTGTTGTAAATATCCGTCAACCATGTTTGTTTCCGTTCCGCAATGTCTCTGCTTGTCTTCAACCTTACCCTGTAAAAATACAAGGCTAGCTCCTGGCTGCCTTCTAGCCAGCAGCGGACAGTACGGGTGTAGGAACGGCTGTAACCAGCGTGCTGCAGAACGCCTGAACACAGTACCTCACATGTTGTGCACGTGAAGAGCCCCCAGATGTGGATCAGCCGTGTCCGACCCCTGGTATGGCCACACAATCCTTTCTGGTCCCCACCACACCTATCAGTAAGACGGATGCCAGAGTCGTGTAGCAGGGGAGTAACACTTTTAATGTATGCCCGCATTGCAGCATTGAGGGTTAAGGACAGAACCATTTGAGTGTCTAGTGTCTAGTCCATCCCCATTCATACCCAATACGGCTTCCCCCCATGATTCATGAGGTCAAACGTCAAAGTGCACAACAAGGCACGGCAGCACACGGAGCACCGTTCCAATGGCTCTCAATGGCTAGGCAAGCGCGGGCGGCAGGCAGCGGCGGCGGGCGGAGCGGGCGGCGCAAGCTCGCCCGCGCGCTGCGGCAGGCTGGGCGGTGGTGCGCGGCGCACGGGGCCTGGCCGGGCGTGGGCGGCCGTGCCTCTCCAGCCCCCGACGGCGGCAGCCCCGACCGCTGGGTGCGGGTGCGAGTGTGCGCCGGGCGGCTGCCGCCCGGCTGCAGGCCGCTGCTGGTGGCCATCAACCCCAGGTCGGGGCCATGGACGACTTACCGTACCGTGTGGGACGTGGCCCCAGAGATCCTGCTTGGCCCATGCACGTTAAATCCCACCAGCATCCTTATGGATCTACGCTTGCTGCTGGAGTACCCAGGCGAGTATACTTTGCGGTTGGCTGCTTTGGTGCATCCAGGCGCCAGGGGAGGTGCGTGGGGAGCGTCCAGAGGGGTCTCCCTAGGCTTCCATTACTGTACTGCGTCCACCGTGGTTGCAGTTGTCCTTGTCGGGCACGAAATTCAAGCAAGGTGAACGTATGCATAAAACAACCACGAACAAGACCTGTAATGAATAACTCCTGGTTGGCCTGCACAAGCTGAGTCCACGTGAGGGGTCGCTCTTGACCCATTTGGGGGCTTTGCCCCTGCCCAGCACAACAATTATGGCGGGTGAAGATACCCGCGGCGACCCGGAGGCTGCTGCTGACCTTCAGGCACCTCTGCTCTCTCGTCTTTCGAGCCATGAGCTTCGCGTCTCTGAGAGCGAGCCTATCAAACCGAACTTCTGGAATGCCACTAGCAACCTTATCAAGGTCATCTTGGGAGCCGGCATTATGGTGAGCCCAAAGGGCGCGGAAGGGAGTTGCGCGTCGAGGCCTCGTCGAGGCCATGTCAAGAGATAAGCAGCAGAAGTCTGCACACGTTTACAACATGACAAGGATGGCAGGCTCAATTTGCATAAAGTTCTGGGTTGTCAGCAAAGGTGGCTCTGCCGTTGGTCATAAAGTGGCTGCAACCTTGAGTGCACACCCTCTGGAGCGACGGGCCGGGTCAACCGCAAGCGTGTTTGACCGTGTTCAGTGCCGTTGGCCAGACCCCCTATCCCGCCCACCGGGATTATGCCCAGGATTCGCACCGGTGCCCTGAGTGCCGCTGCTGCTGCCCTTTGCTACCCTGGGGAGACACCACGTGCCGCGTCCGGCACCGCGCTGTCTCGTGCTCCTCCACCTCCCCCGCTCCTACCCACCCTTGACAGCTGCCACGACCGCAACGCACGGCATACACTGTGCCAATGGGCTCCCCCACGCCCCGCTTCCCACACCCGCCCAGGCCCTGCCCAAGGCTGTGGCGCTGCTTGGCGTGGGCGCGGGCCTGTCCCTCATGGTGCTGGTGGCGCTGCTCACGTGGTTCACTGTGCATGGTGGGCGTGAGGGGGCGTGAGGGGGCGGGGAGGTATGCGTGCAGCCGGGGGCTGCATGCAGCAGCTGCCCTGGCCCTACGCACACGCACGGCCGCTTGCAATTTTGTTCATGGCGCTGGTTACACACGCGAAAGGAGCCTTCAGTACACATCATACAACTGGCGCAGCGGATCAGCACCAGCCATCTGCAACCGCCTTCCGCCATCAACTGCCTGCCCTATCCTGCCTCTTTGATGCTGTCCTGTTGTCCTTGTCTTTGTTTTCATCCTCAACACACTGTGCAGCTTGAAGTGGACGGTCCTTCTCGGTGGCGCTGCAGTACTTCCGTCTTCACAAGTACTTTTCCCCGCCCCTACCTGGCTCGCCCCAGGCATGGTGTACGCGTCGGACCGCACCCGCAGCGCCACCTACAGCCACGTGGTGCGCGTCGCGCTGGGACCGCTGCCGGAGATGGTGCTGCAGGTGGGGGCCAGCCGCGGGCGGGGGGCGCTGGTGGTAGCCGCAGGGCGACGAAGTGCAGTACGTAAAAGGAAGGGCATTTGCGCCTGCACAGGAAGGGACGCGGTGCGGGGTCGAGGGGATGCAGCGTGGCGTGCTGTTTAGGCAAGCGGTGTTGTGCAGGCTAAAGCAACGGGATAGAGCACGTTGCATGTTGGCCTAAGCAACGGGCTTTGCACGGCTGTACAGACGCGGCAACATCAGGTGACGGGGCGGAAAGGGCTGTCTTGGCCGAGCCACTGCTGCGGAGCTTGCCCTGTGTCAGGCCCCCGGTGAGCACACTGACCAGGTCGCTGCTGCTCTCCCCTACGCTGCGCTGCGGTGCGCTGCGCAGGCGGTGATGCTGCTGGGCTGCCTGGGCTTCGAGGTGGTGTACATCGACATTATAGGCGACCTGCTCGTGGGTGAGGCAGCAGGCCGGTGGCTGGGTGGCTGGGTGGCTGGGCGGGGCTGGCGGCTCCATGCAGCTGGCGCATGGGATGCGGCGCGGGAAGCTGCGCTGCGGGGCTTGTGGGGCTGGGCGGTGCCGTTCGGCCCTTGCGCCACCCCATGGCCGTGGTGGCTCATGGGTGCGGCGCCCGCGGCCCTGCAGTCCGCGGCCCAGCGCGGCACTGTTTGCCTACAGCTGTAGCCCGCTGCCGCAAAAGTCTGGAGCCCAGCATGGGAGGCATCGCTGCAGTCCGCGGCTGCTGCGCCCTCCTGCCCTCGCCTGCGCTGTCGCACCGTCCTCCCGTGCAGCACACCCGCACCTCCGGCTTGTGTGCGCCCTGTCCTCTGGCCCACCCTCCCCGGCGCTGCCCCTCGCCCCCCTACTCCCCCGGCCAGGCAGCGAGGGCGACACGGGTATCCTCACCAGCCTGCTGCCGGAGCACCTAAGGTGGGCCGCGCGGGCGATACCCAGTAGTCAGTGCACACACCCTGCAAGCTGTAATCTGTCACCAACTGTATGAAGCTGCATCCGAGGGCTAGGACCGCCAGCTGCTGAATAGCATGGTACTTGTGATACGAGGGTGGCTGGAAACTGCGCGCCTGCACGAGGATTGGACTGGACGCTGCGCGTATGCGGCTGCCGGTACGGGCCGGGCAGCGCGCCGGTTGAGGGTGCACAACCACGGGGCGCTTTGTTTGGGGTTGCCGTATATAACGGCCAGGGGAGGGGGTGGGCCCGTGTGGCTGAAGCCCCCTGCGCTGCAACGGGCGAGGTGTGGGCAGCCACCTAGCACAAGGCCAAGCTTTCTACCAGGCCTTCGCACTGCACTTGGACCGCCGACGCTCTTCCTCTCTGCGTGCGGCCCTGCTCCCACGTGCCCCTCAGACACTCCTGGCTGGTGGACCGGCCCGTGGTGCTGGCCGCCCTCACTGCGGGGGTGCTGGCGCCGCTGTGCTGCCTGAGACAGGTGGGCGGCACCCTCCACACACACCCCGACCTCCGGCCCAGGTGCCCTGCCCGCCAACCTACACCTGCAGTGCCATGCAGCTGTCCGCTCATACTCGAGCTTTGCAAAGCATGCAGATGTGATAACTTCAACAACACATGTACCGGTACCCCCTGCACCCTCGAGCCGAGTCGAGTTGCAGACTACGGGTACGTCTGTCTTCCGACCGCCTCAACCCCTGCACCCTGCGCCCTGCACCCTGCGCCCTGCACCCTGCCACTGCCGTCGCCCCGTCCCCCTCCCCCTCCGCCGTTTCCCGCAACCCCTCTCCGCCCTCTAGGTGGGCAGCCTGGGCGCCGTGAACGCGGTGGGGCTTGCCTCGCTGGCTGCCTTCGCGGGGGCCACGCTGTGGCTGGCGGCGGCGGCGGTGGCCCGCGGGTCGGCCTTCACGCCGCCGCTGGGGCCGGACGTGGCGGCGCTGGGCGGGGACACGCTGTCCCGCGTCACCGGGGCGCTGGCGGTGGTGCCCATCCTGCTCACGGCCAGTGAGTGCCCAGTCTCGGGGTGGGAGGGACTGTCCTGATGTGGGGGGGGACTTGGTGGTTTGTTTGGGCGGGTGAGGAGGTTGCTCGGGTGGGGCGGTTGCTAGGGTGCAGGGTTGCCGGGGTGCAGGTTAGAGGTTGCCTGCTTGGAGAGGATTGGATCAGGAGTTGGCACCTGTCATGCAAGTTGGGGGAGGAGTAAGTTGTGGGGTAGGTTGCCTGCAGGAGACGGATGCGAACTGAAGGCCGCGCCGAGACAGCTGCGCGGCGCAGGGCTGCTTGCGGGAGGGGCACATGCGTAGGGGACCAACTGCACAGCACGTGGCTGGGTACCTGAAAGAAAAGGGCTAGGCCCTAGCCTGAAACACAGTTCCCATCGTCTGCACGACTCCTGAGCGGCCAAGGTCGCATGGGCTTCACTGTAGCATGCCCCCACTCACCCCCTATTGCGTCCTCCCTCTCGCGCCCCTCCCCCAGCCTCCTGCCACCAGTCCATCCACCCGCTGCGCTCCATGCTGGTGCCCTACTCCCCCGCCCTGCTGGACCGCGTGGTGGCGGTGTCGCTGGCGGCCGTCACCGCCCTCTTCGCCGCCGTCACGCTGGCGGCGTACGTGGCGTTCGGGCCGGACGTGCGGTGAGCATGCGTGGGCAGGCGGCACGTCAAAGTCTGTCCCTGTTGGTCTGTGCCCGCCCGACCCCGCCCTGCCTTGCCCACGCCCTGCTGCAAACCCGCAGCCCCATGCCGTTGGACATGCAGCACCAACTTGAGCGACAAGCTGCCTAGGGCTACGCCCGGCGGGCCACCTTGACCTGCCCTTCACTGTGGCTCCGGCCCCGCTGCCTGCCCTACCCCCAGTGGCAACTTCCTGACCAACCTGACCCCCGAGGGCATGGCACCTCTGCTGGGGCCCGCCGTGGCGCTGCCGCTGGCGCTGGCGGTGCGATTGGGGTACGCTGTGTCGCTGGCGGCGTCCACCGTGCTGGTCATGTTCCCGCTCAGGCAGGCAGCCATGGTGGGTGGTGGTAGCTTCCCAGTGGGGGAGCGGGAGGCGCAGGGCGAGGGATGGCGGTGCAGCTGCAGGGCGTTAAGGGCGTGCCAAGGCGAGCAGCAGCCCACGGCTGGGGCTGAGCTCCTCAGGGTGCGGGGGCAAGCATGCCTGGTACCTAGTGTGCAGATAGCCAAGGGTGGCCAGGCTGAGGCCAGCTCATGCGAATCGTGCTTGGCAGCCCGGCACCCACAATGGCAGCATAAAGAAACACTTGCAACTCTTTCAGTGCCACGCACCACCCACGCCATGGCCGTTCCCCCCTCTGTTCCCCGCCTCCCCCTGCAGGAGCTGGTGTCCCCCGCTGCGGCGCACGGCAGCTCCCCGCCCCCCGCGCCGCTGTTCCTGGGCACCACCTTCGTCCTGCTGGCGCTGGCGTACCTGGTGGCCGTGTTCGTGCCGTCCATCTGGGACGTCATCTCGTTCGTGGGTGCCGTGGCCTGCACCGTCATGTGCTTCATACTGCCTGGGGTGAGGAATTGAGGGGGAGCGGAGGGGCGTGGGCAAGTGGGCGCCATGTGACAGGAGTTGGGAACTGGCTTGGAGGGCGCGACTGCCGAGGGACATTTGAGCTGGTAAAAGCGCTGGGGCGGCGGGGACGGACATGGCGATGGCAAGAGGCTAGGCTGCCAGCAGGTGCTGCAGTTGCCGAGGCTAGGCTTGACAAAAGAGCACGAGGGCACCGTTGCTGTTTTATCCCGCTGGCTGGGCTCTGCATCCGCACCGTGCGCTTGCAAGCCAGACGGCGCACAAGCACCCAAAATTTATAACATGGTGTAGGGTAGTGTGATGTTAAGGCCTTGGATGGGGGCGTGTGTGCGGCGGCAGGGCTCTGCAGGCACGGGACAGCGCCGATCAGGACCTCGAGCCTTAGCACACGGCACCCGCTGCCACCCCTCGCTAACAGTGCTCCACACACGCCGGATAACGCCGCGAGCTAGCACGCTAGCGTGTTCGGGTTTGACTTGCTGTGACGGCAAGCGTGCATACCCGGTTCCCCCTTCCCCGGCCCACCCACCACCGAGACCCTTTCCTCGCCTTTCGCCCCTCTGCCCCCTCCCCCTCCCCAGGCGCTGCTCATCAAGTTCAAGACGCAGCGCACCACCTCCCACGCACTGCAGCGTGCTGCGGCCTGGGCGGTGGTGGTGCTGGGTGCGTTCCTCTTCGCCAACAACTTCCTTGCGATTGCGCTGGCAGGGTCTGGGGCGGGCGGCCAGCAGCCGTCGCCGGAGCCGGAGCCCGGGGAGGGGGCAATCGCGGCGGGGGTTACCGGGGTAGCGGGTGGGTCGGCGCTGGGCGGGTTACGGCAGTGGCTAGGGTGGCGGGCGGGGCGGGGGCCGGGGGCTGACGGGAGCTTGGCGGAGCTGGCGGCGTGGGCTGGGTGGGGCGCGTGAGGGCCGGAAGGGGGAAGGGCTGGGGGGGAGTGGGGGAGCGGAGTGGCGAGTGCTGTGGAATAAGTGCATGGGCGCAAGGCGGCCGAGTAGTGAGGTGGAGGTTGAGATGGACATCAGCGGAATGAGCATTGTGGCACTGTGGCGGCCGGACTCTGGACCGGAGTACTGTGTGTGAGGGCCCTGAGCGATGGGCGGAGCGGTGAGGTCCAACGGTTGTCAGCTGATGGGGTGCTAGCTCGACAGTTGGGGGCTAGGACCTAAGAGTGCAACAAACCGCGTGAGCATACCTGCGCTGGTGGACGTGGCACAGCCTGGCGTGCTCACTTCCCCTGGGCGTGCTCGTCTGCTGAGCCGTGAAGCTACCGGGGAGCTACCGTTCTAACAGTTGCAAGCCGGACGACCCCGTGCCTACGTCCAGTGAGTTGCAGTGCCTACCGTACTTTGTAGCCTCAGGACAGGAGCCGGTAGGGCTCGAGACCTGCAGCGCATGGTCAACGTGCCAGGTCTGGTATGGGTACCGGTATTGCTGGCCTGGCACTCTGCGTGGACTGCGTCCCCGGATTCTGGGTATAAGCAGAATAAGCACCGCCGCCCGACGACGCGAGGCCAGCGCTGTTGTGTGATGGCATCACATGCGCACCTGGTTGTGTGGTGCCCGGCTACGGTATGCACGCGCGTGGCCACACTGGACCATACGACCGATCGCAACCACCCTCCCCTCCACATTGCTGCATGCCTAAGTAGGTCAGCAAAGAGGCAGGACATGGCAAGATAGCCGGCTGTGCCGGTCACTGGAAGGATTCATGCTCCATCACACGCCAAGTTCAATTCTACAAAACCTGGCACGCACACGTGGCCCGAATGCTCCAATTTGCGCGGCGTTCTGCTGTGACACCAGGTGCGGTCGAGACGATGTGCCTATACAAACGGATGCAGGAGGAGAGGCACGTCCGCAAACATCCTCTTATTCATTTGCACATGCACTGGCATGGACCCGAGCCCTCTCCTTGTGCTGCACTTGGCAAACAAGATGCACAAGACACGCCACGTGAAGCCATACGACCATTGAGTACACATCCTGCGGTTCAGGCCCGGGCGTCTGCTAGCAGCGCCACTGGCCGTGCTTATTCTGCACCACACGGGACATTGTAGCCCTGGATGCTGTGGCACGTAATCCCACCTTGGCCCCCCTCCCTTTCCACCACCACACCCTTCATTCCACCATTCTGCTAATGTCGCCGTACCACTTCACTCTCCTATCCACCACCCCGCTTCCCTCCTCCCGTCCTTGCCGCCCCTGCTCCCATTGTTTGCATCATCAGGCTCGCAATCCTCCTTCACGCGCCACCGCTGCACCCGCAGCCACCAGGCCCCGGCAGCCCGACACCCGGCTGCTGCTGCCCCGACCTCCCCACTGCACCCCACACTGCATCCCCGACAGTATCACGCGCACCCCCCGCCGCTTTATTGCCGCTGCGCCCCGAGCCTCACTGCTCCTGGCGGAAGAACGCCATGCGGTAGGCGTACACGGCGTAGGGCTTGTTGGCGGCCGCCAGGAACGCCGCCTCGCCGTCCATGGGCGTCAGGTAGTCGGACACGCGCTGCGAGGCCACGATGGAGGGGGAGCCGGCGGGCAGGGAGCCGCCCTGGGGGTGGGCGGCAGGGGCCGGGGGACGGGGGGAGCACGTCAGACGAGTGTAGGGTCCAAGCAGTGGGCGCAGTGGGTGGAGCAGAAGGGTCGGCGGGAGTAGCTGCCAGGTGGTCAGGCGTGTGATCAGACATGTCCGAGGGCAGAGAACAGACCGCCGCCCGGCGCGCAGTCGGGCAGCGTCACAGACGCCTGTGCCAGAGGAGCCGCTGCAAGGAAGCGCAATGTCACGGTGTGTGAAGCACTGCACCCAGTACAGTAGTTGCGCCCCGCAACTACCTTACCCAACCCGCTGGGCAACTGCAACACCTCCCTACCTCCCTAGTGACACCCACCCTGAACTTGTACTTGGTGAAGCACTGGCTGGCCTTGACGCGCGGGGCGCCGCTGCCGCCGTCCTCGTAGACGCTCTCCACGTACTGGGGTTGGGGGCACGGCAGCGACAGGGCGGCAGCGGAGGGGGCTCAGAAGTTCCGGGCTGGCTGGAGCAGTTTGGGGCTGGCTATGTACAAAGCCGGGATGTTTAGCAAAATCCAGGCAAGTCCGGCAACAGCGCACTGCACCGTGCAAACAATTACGGACAGCCGTGCTACGGGCTACGGGCATGGTTGCCGAAAAACCAGTCGGGAGCCACGGTTTCCATGGGATGACTGTTGTGCATGCAGGGCAAGCCACCCACTGACCAACTTGATGGTTATGGGCTGCAGCAGGGTTTATTTATGACAGACCCTTGAGTATGACATGCTCAAATGCACTACGCAAGCCGGCCTGGACGTGCGGCCCCACGCGCACGCACGCACCCACCCACCTCCGACGTCTCGATCCGGTCGGCGGCAGGGAACTCCTCGGAGCGCCGCGTCACGCGCGTGCGCACGGAGAAGCCCTGGGGGCGGGGGTGGGAGCCACGCAGCACATACGGGCATGTGAGAAGGGGGAGGGCCGCCACCGGTTACCAGCCACCGGTATGGCAGACGTGTGGCAGCAGAGTGCATGGCTGCAAGTGGTTGAGGGGTCCTGCTCTGGCATGCCGGCACCTATCCGTACAGCTTATTCCAACAAGCAGGGCGTGTTGGCCGCAAACTCTTGTCCGTCACGTGCGCTGTACACCAAGCGAGGAAGGACCCCAACCTGGCCGCATCTTGTCGCGCATCTACTGCAGTCGTTCTACAGGGAACCTCAGTCCCCGCAATCGCTGTGCTCACGTGGGACCCTTACTCGTAATCCCTGTTCGCTTCCCCAACGGCGGGCCCCCTTTCCCCCCGCTGGCCCACCTGCGGCATGCTGAGGGACAGCACGTTGGGGTCGTTGGGGTTCCAGCTGATGCGCTGCGAGATGGAGTCCAGCTGCCCGTCGTAGTACCTGGGGAGGGGGCGGGGTGGAGGGCAAGGTGGGAACCAGCAGATGCTCGGGCGCATGGGTGCCACAATGTGCGTGCTGCTCACTGCGCACCCTACGCAAGCGTTGAGACCCCCGGGTATGCAGGTGCGCATGTAGTTTGTGCCTGCTGACCCATGCTCCATGCCTGCGGCAGCCAATGTCATACAGCGTGGAGCCCACACCCCGCCCCCATGCCCTCGGGAGGTACTGTTGATCCGCTGCCCACCCTCCGCGCCCTTCTCCTGCCCGACCCACATGGACAGCATGGAGGCGGTGTTAAAGCGCCGGTCGAACACCACCTTGCCGCGGTCGTTGCGGATGAAGGACACCTGGGATGGGAGTGGCCGCGCGGGGAGGCCATGGTCAGGGGCCAGACGGGGTTGGGCGTTGGGCAGGATCAAGCAGCTTGTGGGTCGGCATGAATCATGCGGCATTGCTGTGAAGGGGCCAACGGCGACGAGCGGAAGGCGCTCGGCGGTCACTGAGTCAGCGCCAGGAGTCTGATACGATGCCATGTTACTGTTCCTCCATCTGGGTCAGGACGTACACCTCCCGTAGAACCACGAGGCGCTGCGCCGGCGGCGTACTGTTCTCTCGCCCTGAATTGCCCCGCCATTCGCCGCGCCCAACTCGCACGGGGTCGGCGCCCGCGTCCCGTCACAGCCCCTTCGTTAGACTCACCTGGTACCTGACGGGCCGGTTGAGGTCCTCCCGCTGCGCCCGGCGCAGAGCCATGAGGTTGGGCACGGCGTCCTCGCCCAGGGGAGTCTCCACAGACACCTGGGGACAAGGGGGACGGGGCTTGCACGTGTTAGCTGTATTCATATGCAGGTCTGTGAGGTTCTGGACCGATGTGCACAGGGCATCAGGGGAGTCACAGGTGGGAGATGGTGCGGCGTGACGGCCGCGCGGCCGAGATGTCAAGCCAGCACCCTTGTGCTTAGTTGATCACTGTTCCCCCAAGGCCGCTGGCGTAGCCTTACCAGCTCGCTCATGACGTCCCAAACGCCTTCAAACTGCTCGGGGAAGACCAGATCTGGCGGCCCTCCTCCAAGGGCCTCCCACACGGCCTCTGCAGGCGCAGGCAGCTGGATCGCCTGCGCAACCGACACTCCTGCAGCCAGCGTTCCCACGCCGGAAAGCATGCCAAGCACTTGTCGCCTAGGTACGTTGTGCTGCAGTCCTCTGCACAGCTGCTGCCAAGTAGCCGCAATCGGCGTAGGCACGGGGTCTTGCTGCGGGCTTGCTTGGCATTCAATGTTGCGTGGCGATGCGCACGCGAGGACCGGCCGACGCCTCGGGGGCACAACTGCTGTTTGAATTTGATTTACAGAGGCCGTTGGCCGTGCCTGGGTGCCGGCACGCAGTTGACACGCCAGAGAGGAAGCCATCGTGGCGCAGTCCTTAGCATAAATAGATCACGATGTATAAATAGGGTCACGAGGAGCAGCCCTTCACCAATAAAATAGGTGTTCACAAGTACTAAGTGACAGGCGACATGGAGACTTTATGTCTTGGGCCAGTCGCTTCCCGCGCGGGTGCCGTAAAAATTTTGCATGAAGTGACTCAGCCGGTCCAGCCGAGCGCCAAACACGTGACTCCAATTACGTGCTATCTTCAGCATCAAGTAATAGAGAGACTTAAGGACAGAGTCGGGCGCAGAGGGGCTGGGCTGGCATGCTTTGGAGTTTTCCATGCCAGGGAACAACTTACCGCCCAGGTACTGGACTGACTAAAACCCTATTAAAAGCGTCTCTTTTCCCTCCACGACACGGGCAGCGGGAAAAGCGATCTAGTCCAACCCAAGCTGTCGGCCGACAGGGCCGCTCGCGGCCCGCTCGGGACGCAATGGGCAAAGTAACGGTGAGATTCCCCAGAGGCACAACCTAAAGCACCGGGTCAGAGGGTGGTACGGCGTCCCGAGCGTGCAAGAGAGCAGAACAGCAACACCCATGGGTCACCCGTCACGGTCACCGACCCACATCCGGCTGGGCCTCTTTCCTCCTCCCCCGAGTTGCAGTGTCTCAGCACGCGCCTTCCAGTGTGCTTCGTTGCGTAGATGTGAGCACTGCACATGCTGCAAGACAGCCTTGCTAGGTCATGTGCGCCTGCTGGGGGGCTGTGCCGCTGGCGAATAAGAAGCGGTCACGCCGCTCTTCCGCAAACCCTTGCCCTGCCTACCCCAGCCGCCAGCCAGCCACACCCGTCGCACCCTGCCATCTGTTGCATCCCATTACTTCAACATACGGTAGTACTTGCTCTTTCCATACTTCCTCACGCGATTTTCCGTCCCAGAACGGCCACAGCCGCCTGCCCCTGGTGAACGCACTGCCGCCGGCACTAAGCGCTGGGGTGGACCTGCCCTCTCACACCCACCCAACCTCCCGCCCTGAACCTCCCCTCCCAACCTGACCTTACCCTCCCCGCCCCCTTGTCCTCCGACCCAGATCGCCGTGGAGGGCTGCTGCCACGGCGAGCTGGACAAGATCTACGCCACGCTGCAGCACCTGGAGCAGCGGGAGGGGAAGAAGATAGACCTGCTCATATGCTGCGGGGACTTCCAGGTGCTCGGTGGAGGGGAAGGGGCTCGCGCAAGGGCGGGGTCTGCATGTGAGCGCATGGGCGCACATGCAGCGTATACAACCGTTGTAGGGGTACCTCAACCACCGTGGACCAGCGGCTAGGTGGCCACATTGCCACGAGGGCAAGAGCCCTGGCATGGCTACGGCGCAGGGAGTACAGCAGGAGCAGATCTCTGCCGCTGTACTCACCCCCTGCTTCCCCCCACGAGCCCGCTCCCCGCCCCCTGCTTGTCGGCATCCTCCTGTTGGCCTAACAGGGTCGGGCATCAAGTGTTCTCCCTGCAACGCTGAGGACATGCCCAGCACACCCAATTCACAGCTGCCCATCCCGCCCCACACCCTCCGCCCTAACCCCGTGGCCAGGCTGTCCGCAACCTGGACGACCTGGAGACCATGGCCTGCCCACAGAAGTACCGCTCCATGCAGACCTTCTACAAGTACTACTCTGGGGAGCGGGTGGCGCCCTACCCCACATTATTCAGTGAGCACAGGGCAATGCTGTGGGCTTGGCGATAACCGCCACAACCGTCCTGGGTAGCTGCACAACTGTCAGAGACATCACAGGCAGCGTGAGCAGCTGCCATGCGCAGGCAGGCTCGGGGCTCACGGCCAGCAGGTCTGCCGTCGGCCGCACCCGTTTGCATTGCCGCCCGTTGGTCTGCACCCTCTGAAACCAAAACCTGCCGTTGCAGTCGGCGGCAACCACGAGGCCGCCAACCACCTGTGGGAGCTGTACCACGGCGGGTGGGCGGCGCCCAACATCTACTTCCTAGGCTTCGCGGGGGCGGTCAGGTGGGGCATGGCAGTTGGGGTTGGGGTGAGGGCCAGGCGGGGTCAGGCGGGGCAAAGCTGTGCAGGTTGGAGCAGCACTTGCAAGGCGATCGGCAGGGGCACGGCAACTCGCGGGCTGAGGAGGTGTGAAGGGGACTGTGTGCGAATGTTGTCCATGGCACACATGCACGTTGCCACATTGCCTAGCCGCGCAGAGATCCTGATTGCGCGAAGTATGGGCTGCAACCGGTGCAAGAAGGCGCCCGCGGCCTGCACTCTTGGACAGCAGGCACGCATCAGCCCCAAGCCCCACCTGGTCCCTCCCTCCGTCACGGCACAGGTTCGGCGGGCTGCGCATCGCGGGCCTCAGCGGCATCTACAAGTCGCACGACTACATGCGAGGCCACCACGAGGCCCTGCCGTACAACGAGAAGACCATCCGCTCCATGTACCACATCCGGGACTTTGAGGTGGGGCCCTCTTGCGCCGCTGGTCGGCAGTACGCGCTTCTCAATGGTTGAACTCGTGGATGCTGCCTTTCGGACCCTCATGCTGCATCCCCCAGCTGCCCACCCGTCCCCCGTCTCCCGCATGCCCGCCACCCTCGCCCCGTGCCCCCGTGCCACGCCCGCCCCTGGCCCCCCGCAGGTGTACCGGCTGATGCAGCTGCAGCAATCGGTGGATATCTTCCTGTCCCACGACTGGCCCACAGGCATCGCGCGGTACGGCAACATGCAGCAGCTGCTGGCACGCAAGGTGGGCCGAAGCAACGTGGCTGGAAAGTCGGCGCAGAGCCCTTGACCTGCAAGCTGACCGGTCACGTGCCCGCCCACTACGCTTAGGCTTCACGGGGAAGCGCAGACCTCCCGTGGCCCAACCGCGCGCGTCTCTACACCGCTGTACCGCTGCACACCGCTCCATTCTGTCTGGCCCTTACCCTCCCCTTCCACTATCGTTCTACTCTACACGGTTGCTACCGCTTTGCCCAGCACAATCCCAGTGGTTCGTACCGTCACCTGACCTCCCCCCGCGCCCCACCACTCCGCCCCAGTCCTTCCTGCGCTCTGAGGTGGAGGACGGCACGCTGGGCTCCCCGCCCGCCGCCGAGCTGCTGGCCGCGCTGCGCCCCGCCTACTGGTTCAGCGCGCACCTGCACACCAAGTTCGCGGCGCTGGTGCAGCACCCGGCGGTGGCGCCGGGGCCAGGGGCAGGGGCGGCGGCAGGAGGGCAGGCGCAGGCGCAGGGTCAGGGGCAAGCAGGCCAGGGGCCAGGGGCAGGGGCGGCGGCAGGAGGGCAGGGGCAGGGGCAGGCGCAGGGGCAAGCAGGCAAGGGGCCAGGGGGCCAGGGGGCGGGCGGCACCACGCGCTTCCTGGCACTGGACAAGTGCCTGCCGGGGAGGGACTTCCTGCAGGTGCGGGGCAGGACGGTTGGTGACAGATGGGTGGCAGCCGCTTGGAAAGGGGTTGGAGGACCTCTCCCTACAGCTGCAGGGGTTTGTCAGTGGGGCACAGCACTTGATTGGTATGGTCTGGGCACAGGCCACCGGTTTGCAGCGTGTACCGGTACAGTTGCCTGAGGCTGGCAGCCTGGAGCCCAGCTAGCCAGGCCGGGGTGCCCCCCATGGCTCAGTCCTTTGCACCGCCCCACTCCCCTGCTGCACGTGCTCATGTTGGGGGCGCCCATGTCGCAGCCGCAGGTGCTCGCTCCCATGGTCCACGGGCTGCACCGCCACCCGACATATATCCACCAGCATACCCAGCCCGATGAACTCACACCCTCGGCGCCTTTCCGCCGATTCCCAGGTGCTGGAGCTGGATGCGCCCGGGCCCCCCGAGCTGCACTACGACGAGGAGTGGCTGGCCGTGATGCGCTCCACGCACCACCTGGTCAACCTCCGATTTGCGCACGCACCGTTGCCGGGTAAGTGGGTCGGTGCATGCTCCGCGCGGAAAGCCTCTGAAAGCAACGGGGACCGTTGCCGTCGGCGCTAATGCTGGACCCTTGCCTGTCCCTGCCTGTCCCTGCTACAGCGGGAATGGGTTGTCATGAGTGGCCACTGGGTCATGCTTCTCCTGTCCACCTTGTCCACCTTGCGTTGCCGTGCTGCGTGCATGTGGCCCCATCGGCCGTACCTTCCGGTCCTGTGCGTGTCCCCGGCGAGCACCAGGTATGGGGCGGCTGCGCGCGGGCCCCAAGCCCGAGGACGTGGAATTCGTGCGGCGGGCGCTGGCGGAGCGCGGGGGTTCCCGCGTGCCTAACAACTTCACGCCCACCGCGCCCGCCTACGACCCGGCGGCGGGGCAGCGGCGCGGCCGCATGCCGCAGCACCACGTGCGCAACCCGCAGGTGAGGTGCCGACGGGGCCGGGAGGGAAGCGAGCGCACAGAGGGCATCGAAGGCCCACAGACGGGTGCACTGGCAGAATCGCGATGACGGGTGAGGGCGGTGCCTTGGCGCCGACAGCAGGGCAAGACGCAGCAGCGGAAAGCGGCATGGGCAGCGAGCGGTGGAGATGGGCGTTGCTACTGCGCGGATGGTCAGGTGGACTTCGGGCAGGGGCCTGTCAGGCTGCGGCCACCAGGGAACGGAGGACCACCCCCGCCTGCAACGACCGTGAACGCCCTCAGCCCCCGAGGCGGGCTTTTTCCTTGATGCCACATCCCGCCCACACGTATTCTCCTCCTGCGCTTGCGTTACACGCAGACGGTTGCGCTACTGGACCTCCTCGGGCTGCCGTACAACCTGGACCACGGCGCAGCGGGCGCGCCCGGGCAGCGGCCGGCGGGCGTTGGGCAGCAGCAGCAGGGCTCGGGTCACTCCCAGAGAGGTGGGTAACGGCTGTTCACTGCACTTTCAAGTGTTCGGTCCGAAGCGTTATGGTCGGCGTCTCAAGAGGGCATCTGGCGGCGCTGCACACGTGTCTCCAGTGGCGCCGCACAGGCAGTCCTGCAGCCTCCAGTGTCAATACCGGGTATGCTCGCCTCAGCCCATGGCATGCTAGGCACGGGTAGCCATAACTAACGGTGCAGCGGCCCCCCTCCGTTCCCCCTGTGGGGTAATGCATGGCCAGCTCGCTCAGCGCACGCCGCCTGTCCTCGTTTGTTGCCCTCCCAACAGCCCCTCTGATGGTGGGCGGGCGGTTAGCGGCGCCGCAGCCGTCGAGGCCCCAGGCAGCTGCAGCAGCGGCAGTGGCGGCACCCAACCCCGAGGAGATCGACCTGGGGGACCTTGACGATGACGAGGCGGAGCAGGCGGACGCACAGCCGCAACAGCAGGCCGAGCCGGGCCAGGCGCAGGGGCCGGGGCAGCATGGCGGTGCGAAGGGAGCGGCTGGAGGGCAGGAGGGCAAGGGGGCTTGCCTTGCCGACGACCCCATGTTCCAACCCCTGGACTTGTAGAGGTGACGTGGCGGTCCGGTTGAAGCTATGATGGACCAGGTGTTGCGCGAAAGACCAGTTGATGTTTGGGGCAGAAGGTTGAACCCAATGTGGGACGCTTTGTCAAGGGCTCCCCTGTTCAAAATTGTTGAGTTTGTCTGGTCCACTGTGCTCTTCTGCATTAGCCTACATCCTTATCATTATTAACTTCTGATGCAGAAGATCTGAGGCATGGAGACGGGGCTGGTCTGCGGAGGCCCGGGAGGGACGACAGCAGAGCTGCGCACCATTTGCGTGCTCAGCCCCGTTGTCGCTCATGTAGAATAGCATTGGTCTCTTTTAAACAATAGTGGAGATTGCCGTCAGGTCAAGGCCCTCGTTTGGGGGCAATCACCGAGTCGTACGGCAATCGGCAAGCTTGCAGGAAAATCTCGGTGTAAAAAGCTGTGCAGCCCGCAATTGCGGGGTACTCACGCTTCACCCTCACTTGCATTGCTTGTCTTCACCTCTACGCTAGCAAAAATGCAGCAGTGCGTGCGCAACAATGTCAAGGTCTCGGCCAAGACCTGCTTCAGGTACTCGTCTTCACATGCGACCTGTTTCTTTAGGATACATATCGACAGCAATCTCTCACGGCACAAAAAGATCTGCGCACCACTGCCGCTGGCAGCAACAGCACTGCTGCATCGCCGCAGAGAGAGCTTACAAGTCACAGCTGCAGCGTTCAGCGGCAGCTTACACCTATAGGGACGCAGCTTGGATTAATTGAACCAGTAATGCATACGGATCTAGGAACACACGGCCAATTGTCCACTGTTTACACCTCGCAGGGCCTCTGTGCCGGTCCGCGTGAGCCGTCGTGCTTGCCGCGTCGTCGCCTCGGCTGTCGCGACGAAGACCGTTAAGATTGGCACTCGCGGGTCGCCTCTCGCTCTGGCGCAGGCGTACATGACTCGCGACCTGCTCAAGGTGCGTCGCGTGCATGCCGTCTTGGTGTCAGGTCATTGCACAAAACCGAGCCTACTTATGAGTATTATCCTGCAATCTTATCTTTAAATCTGCAGAAGAACTTCCCCGAGCTGGCTGAGGAGGGTGCCCTGGAGATTGTCATTATCAAGACGACGGGCGACAAGATCCTCAACCAGCCCCTGGCCGATATTGGTGGCAAGGGTCTGTTCACCAAGGAAATTGACGACGCCCTGCTGTCTGGCAAGATCGACATTGCTGTCCACTCCATGAAGGTGGGCCAGCACATGCACGAGTGTCCACCGCGCAGCACCCCACCGCAGCAGCCATGCACTCCCAGCCGTCCCCGCCTTGTGCCGCCCCGTCCCCTTCTCCTGACTTCCATCTGGCTCATTTGCTTGCCCCGCTTCCCCTGCCCCAGGACGTGCCCACCTACCTCCCCGAGGGCACCATCCTGCCCTGCAACCTGCCCCGTGAGGACGTGCGCGACGTGTTCATCTCGCCCACCGCCAAGGACCTGTCGGAGCTGCCGGCAGGTGCCATCGTGGGCTCGGCCTCGCTGCGCCGTCAGGCCCAGATCCTGGCCAAGTACCCTCACCTCAAGGTAAGGTGGCGGTGACATCAGGAGGAGGTCAGCTGTTGCGTAGGCCATGCACGCAGCCGCACGTCCGTACCTCCCCTCAGCACTCCACAGCCGACGTACATGGTGCTGCCGGGCATATCGGGCGCAAGAACACATGCATACGTCGTATAGCCTGACGAGCACCTGGGAGGGCGGTTTATCTGGAGCAGCTGAGCAGCACGCGCCGCCATCCGTTGTCACACTCCGCAGGGCTGGTGGCAGCGCGAGCCCCCCTTGTATCCGCTGTGTAACCAGACCTTGGCACCTTGCGGCACAACCCACTGCGGGTGCAGGCGCGCACTACCAACATGAGCCTGTTTCCCCACATGTCAGGCGCCGGATGCCCATTGCCTCATCCAGTTGACCCCTCTCTTGCCCCGATCCAACCCCGCACAGGTTGAGAACTTCCGCGGCAACGTGCAGACCCGCCTGCGCAAGCTGAACGAGGGCGCCTGCAGCGCCACGCTGCTGGCCCTGGCCGGCCTGAAGCGCCTGGACATGACGGAGCACATCACCAAGATCCTGGAGATTGACGAGATGCTGCCCGCCGTGAGCCAGGGCGCCATCGGTATTGCCTGCCGCACGGACGACGACGCGTCCCGCAAGCTGCTGGCGGCGCTGAACCACGAGGAGACCCGCGTGGCGGTGGTGTGCGAGCGCGCTTTCCTGTCTGCGCTGGACGGCTCGTGCCGGACGCCCATTGCCGGTGAGTCCATGCGCCAAGGGAGCGGGGATATTAGGCGAGGGGTTGGCGAAGCGGGCGGGCGCCAGGGGAGATGGCCGTGTACAGGGTGAAGAGGCGGGGGCGTTGGGATCCGGATACTGTCAGACGCACGAGATGTGGTGAACGGCAGGCCATGCCTTGTACATGGGGCGGGGGTTTAGCCCTCGGCTGCCCAAGCGCGCTCCTGTTCTTCACTCTGGGACATGCACTATGTGCTACGCAGCGCGTTGCAACGTTGGCAAGCGACCACCCTGCTTCTCAAGGTTGCCCGGACGCTTCGTACACGTATACCTGTGACGCCTCGCCGCCCTCCCCTCCCTTTCTCCGCCCTCTGCAGGCTATGCGCACAAGGGCGCCGACGGCCAGCTGCACTTCAGCGGCCTGGTGGCCACGCCCGACGGCACCCAGATGATGCGCACCAGCCGCGTGGCGGGCTTCAGCGAGGAGGACGCCGTCAAGGCCGGTGACGAGGCCGGGCGGGAGCTCAAGGCCAACGGGCCCAAGGAGCTCTTCATGTACTGAGCGGGAGGGCCGGCTGGGAGGCCCCGCGGTCTGACATGGGTGCACATGACTAGAGACTAGCTAGTGACCGCTGCTGCTTGCTGCTTGGGATGACTGCTGCGGCAGACGCCGGCCCGTGGTGTGGCGCCACGGCAGTGGGGCACGTGGCTGGGGCAGGGCGCGTGGGGGCGCGCTCGTAGGTGTGTTTGCGGGAGTGTTCTGTTGCACGCGTAGGCTGGAGGCCAAGGGGATGACGAATAAACTGGTGGTTGCTGCGCTTGTCACTGACGAGTCACCTGCTCTCGGCACACCACCATGCTCCTTGTGGCATTCCGGCTCGCATGAGCGACCAGACTCTTGACGCAGAGGACAGACAGACCAATTGACTTCCACTAAGAGTAGAGAACATTGACCTGCGCTTTTCGTGTCCAGTCGTGCGCTATGTGTTTTCGAGTCGTGTTCTGATGTCGAGAGGTGCATGCGTGAGGGTCCTGGTGTGTCATTTGCGGGATGGGCGTTCGGTGGGCTGTTAACCCACCGCGCCGTTTGGTGCACGCTTGCAGGACGGGGGGCTGCTTCTGTGATTGAGCTGTCACCAGCTGCCGGCTGCCACGCCATGATTTTGCTTCGTTGTCTCGTTGCTGGGTGACTCTGCGGCGCTCAGCAGACATGGCATGGGGTGGTGCGGTGTTGGCCCCCGTGTGTGCGGTGTGTGCACACATTCTTTCGGGCAGAACTCACATGAATGTTCTGGCGGTGACGAGGGACGGCTAGCGCAAGCAGCCGTGCAGTGCGGCACACAAATGCGGTTTAGTATGCACGTTTGGTGCTGCAGTATAACGGGGTGCATCCCGGCATGATCTGTGGCATCATCCGGTGGCACCATTGTTGCTGTAATATACCTGAAGGCTGAACGAGTGCATTCTCTTTCGGGACGAGAATACAAGTGACGGATGCTCGGCGAAGTCGTGCTCATTCTGCAAGCAGTCTCAGGCAGCTGACCCGTTGCAGCGGCAGTCACGCTCCACAGGCATGACCCATAGGTCGGCCATCGTGCCTAAGCACCACCTGGTGCTTCGTGAAACCAAGTCACCCAGGTGTGCTGGGTCCGCTGTCAAAGGTCCAACGGCCTGTACGCGACATGCACATGCTCTATTCAACTTGAAACATAGCATTCAGCTCAGGGCAAGTGCTGCTAGCACCCGCAGGGTGGGGCAAGACAGTAGCTGTGGGCAGCTGTGGGCGTCCTGGTAGCCGCTGCACAGACTGTGGCGCATGTCAAAACCAGAAGAAAGACATTATACGGTACTTGCTTCTGGTGCCTGGGGACCGTTAGTTACGGTACAGGGCACGCGCTAGAAGCATGCGCCCTGGAAGTCTGGACGTCACGATGTTGCTCGGTCACCCGCTGACTGCATGCCACTATGGCTGAGGCAGCCTCGTGGCGCCATGGGGGAGCTTGTGGGGCTGAACACCTGCTGACCACTCCAGCGCTTGACGACTCACAAACGCCACTTCAGGTAAAGGTCAAAACGTAGGGCCCCTTTGCTCAAGTACTTATCTGTACCAGTTGGCACATCATTACGGTCAGGACAAGCCTGGACAAGCCAAGGAGCCCCCTCCCGCGTTGGCAACGGTGTACGGGATGCGGACAGAGGCTGTGAACGTTTGTTAACGTTATGGACAGGGAGTTCGGGTTCGGGCTAGGGCGCATGAAGCATCAACGGCGTGCACCACTTGGTGTGGGCGTTACCTTGCCACGCAGTTCCGGCATGTAGGGCGAAGCCAGCGCTGCCGAAGATGCACGCCCACAGGCGTCTCCTCAGCATGCTATCGCCACTCAGACCTTAGCCACAGGCAGACGGACACGGTTGCATACATTTCACTTCTGACGTCAAAACTCAACGCCTACTCACTGCACGCTGTTGCACGCGTATGTCTCCGGGTACAGCGCACTCAGCGATTTGCCGCCGACTCAGAGGATGTACGGCTTCTTAAGTCAGATTTTGCGTGTGCTGTCGTTCACAGGTTCGTGCGGCGGCAAAGCTTCCGGCCATGCCGATCAACCCATGCCGTGTGTACATGCTTAGTAGTGGCCCGGGTAGCACTAGAACCGGAACAGCTCTAGATGTTACATGGAGGACTCAGGACATGTCAGCCCTGGCCCCGGTGCACACCTGCAGGGTGCATGCGAACGCATTTGATGCACCTCCTGCACCACAACTATCTGATTGTTACCCCACGTTTGGTTCCGTGAAGCATAAATTGGCCATAGCGCGGCCGGCCTAACAAGCCTGTAACGAAAAGGAGTCTGCTCTCAGGGTTTGGTCAAAACAATATCACACCACACACTGTACACACACGTCAGGATACACGGCGGTAAAAGCGGCAGTCCAGTTTCGTCCTCTCATCGGTCATGGGCATGCCATGGGCATGCTGCAAAAGCAGACATCCTGCAGCGGCCGAGCACTTCAGCCGAACCATCAGTGCCCACTTGGTCATTACCATTTCAACACCAGCACTCTGCAGGTCATATGCAGGGCTAGCAGTTTTGCATAACAATCTACCCCTCTATGCCTCTGTCACCCGCGCCATGCAGAACTACTCACCCCAATGCACCGCAACCAATAGTTCCCGTGCTCCAACCCAACCCGCCACTCGGCCCGTCCCAGTCCAGCAACCAGCACATGGTGCGGGGCCGCAGTGGGCCTCCAGCTGCTCCGCTTAGATGCGGGCGAAGGCGCGGCGGGCGGCGGCGATGGTGTTGTCGATGTCCTCCTCCGTGTGCGCCAGCGAGGTGAAGCCGGCCTCGAACTGGCTGGGCGCCAGGTACACGCCCTCCTCCAGCATGGCGCGGTGGAAGCGCGCGAACTTGGCCGTGTCGGCAGCCAGCGCGTCCTCGAAGCAGTGCACGGGGCCCTTGCAGAAGAAGAAGCCGAACATGCCTGGGGGCAGGGTAGCAAGGTAGGGTCAGCGAGTGGACAGCGGCACGCAAGGTGAACCTGCTATGCCAAACCCAGGCGCAGGCAGGTCATGAGTTGAATCGCCTCCGCTCGCCTTGTGCGACACAAGCAGCTCCCGGCGACCCCGTCGTCCCCACGACCCCCTGCTCACCGCTGATGTTCCCGCCGCAGATCTCGTGACCAGCCTCGCGCGCGGCGGCCAGGATGCCGTCGATCAGGCGCTTGGTGATCTTCTCCAGGTACTCGTACTGCCCAGGGCGGCCCAGGATCTCCAGGGTCTTAATGCCTGGACGGTAGTCACGGGGGGCAGGAGGGGAAACGGTGCGGTGCTCGTCAGCTTCTGCCTGCAAACTGCCCCACACTGGCTTGTGGATATCCCTAACGTCCGTCTAAAGCCGCGAGCACCGGAGTCCACGTCAACCGACAACCCCCCCCCCCCCTGACATAGCTGGCAGGCATGCTTGCATCGCTGGCCCTCGCTCACCCGCAGCCATGGCCAGGGGGTTGCCGCTGAGCGTGCCGGCCTGGTACATGGGGCCGGCGGGGGCGACCATCTTCATGATCTCCTTCTTGCCGCCGTAAGCGCCCACGGGCATGCCGCCACCAATGACCTTGCCCATGGTGGTCAGGTCGGGCGTGATGCCGAAGTGCTCCTGGGCGCAGCCCTGCGATGGTCAAGGGGGACACACGTGTTAGGAATCCAGCCAGCATCTCCAACGTGTTCAGTGCATGTTTAGCCGGAGCTTCAGACAGCAGAAATGTTGGCTGGCAGGGAGGTGTCCCGGGCTGCGCTCCCACCGCCTGCGCCCCCCGCTGTACCCATACGCCCACACCCCTTTCCCTCACCTTGGCAATGCGGAAGCCAGTCATGACCTCGTCGAAGCACAGCACGGCGCCGTGCTCCGTGCACAGGTCGCGCAGGCCCTGCAGGAACTCCTTGGTGGGGGGGATGAAGCCGCTGTTGCCCACCACGGGCTCCAGGATCACACCGGCCACCTCGCCCTTGTTGGCCTCGAACAGCTCGCGCACGCTCTCCACGTTGTTGTAGGTGGCGGTCAGGGTGGCGGCGGCGGTGGACTTGGGCACACCGGGGGAGTCGGGCAGGCCCAGGGTGATGACGCCAGAGCCGGCCTTGACCAGGAACGAGTCGGCGTGGCCGTGGTAGCAGCCAGTGAACTTGATGATCTTCTCGCGGCCGGTGTAGGCGCGCATCAGGCGCAGCACCGACAGGCAGGCCTCAGTGCCCGAGGACACGAAGCGGACCATCTCCACGGAGGGCACGCGCTCAATGACCATCTTGGCCAGCACGTTCTGTGGGGAGGGCAAGGGGAGCAGGCGAGGTTGGTGGGGGCTGGGCAGCACAGGTTTACAGAACAGGGCGCAAACAGGATGCATGAAGCACGCACAATGCCTTCGGGATCCATGGGTTGCACAGGCAAACCACAGGAACATCACGGAGCAGTACAGTGCAGGGGTGTTGTGCTTCGGCCTGACGTGGGACGTCTCGGAGTCAGGAACTGATCTGGGCCGGCCCTGGTACTTGCACCCCACAATTCACAACCTTGTACTCATGCAATTGAATTACCTCGAGCTCGCAGGGAGCGCCGAAGCTGGTGCCCTTCTCAATCTGAGCCTTCAGGACCGCGTTGACCTCGTCGTTGGCATGGCCGCAGATCGCAGGGCCCCACGAGCCAACATAGTCGACGTACTTGTTGCCGTCAACATCAAAGCAGTAAGCGCCCTTGACGTGGTCGAACACGATGGGGCCGCCACCGACAGAGCGGAAAGCGCGCACAGGCGAGTTCACACCGCCAGGCAGCAGCTCCTGGGCCTCCTTGAAGATCTGTTTGGCAGCGGGAACGCGGAAGATCTAGTAAAGCGCGTGGTCCACCCGCAATGTCGCGAGTGCAACTCCTTCCGGGTACGCTTGCAGGTTGGTGAACCGATCCTAGATCTTCCCTCACCTCCTCCGAGCGCTTGGTAACAAGCTTAGGGGGAGCGGCAACAGCGCGCACAGCAACGCTGCGAGCAGCAGGCTTGCTGGGGCGCTGGGCCGTGAAGGGCCGGACGGACGACTTGTTGAGGACCTGCATCTTTCAATTGGTCTCCGCCCTTGTAAGAAGGAGAATGAATCACAATGGAGACTGCCTCTGGGTGTTCACATTTAGATCCTCGCGGACCGTACGATTCGGTTGGGGGCAAACCACTCCAAATGGGCTCTAACGATTCAGTTCATGACATTAGGACATTTGATGTGCCACAGCACATTATCATACACCGCACACATTGTCGCTGCAGGAACTGGTTGGGCAAGACCAACGCGTGAACGGGGAGGCAAACCCTTCCAAACGGGACAGAAGTGCCTGGAATAGAAGCTTTGTTACTTTGCACTGCTAAAAAGGTAGAATAGCATAACTTGGAGTTGAGCAAGGGCTTGGACATGTCGAAGACAACTGCACTGCCGTAGGTTATAGGAGTGCCAAGGAAACGTCACTCACAGTTGGTGTGGAGCAGCGCAACCATGGCAGGGTCATCAGCTGCAGCACAGGATTCCTCTTTTTCGGCGTTTTTGGAGGCTGCCATCGCGGACAGCCCTCCCGATTTGAAGGACAGTTTGAAGGAGGGCCTCACGAAGCGCTACAACAGCCCTCCTCTGGCTGACCTGGAGCTTTGTTTGGGCCGTGGAGTGCCTGTGGCGAAGGTGGGGCACGCCGCAAGGTTCTGCCAAGAGCAGCACGTGGCAGCATGGGTGATGGGCATGGTGTCGGTCAGGTGTGGCGCGTGTCAAAGATATGTGCTACGTGCTGGCCTCCGGTCTGGGCTGGGCTACCTGGGATACACAGGCATAGGCGGCCTGGCGTGCTGGCGTGCTGATGCAGGGCTGTCACATGGCTGTCACATAGCCAGCAGGCCAGGCCCATGACCAATACTGCCGTCACCACCACGCCCGCCCATCCATCCGTCACAGGCGCGCCAGCTGCTGTTCTACCCCACGGAGGATGACATGCGCCTGTATCCTCAACTGCTGGCGATGCCGCCGGACGCCCAGCCTCAGCCCCAGCCCCAGCCTGGGGGCCAGGGCCAGGGCGGCGCGGTGCCGCCCGCGGCCCCCAGCCACCCGCAGCTGCGCGTGCAGGTCTGCGCCCTCACCTCGCTGTACCTGGTGCACAGCAAGCGGTGGGACCGCGTGCAGCCCTTCATCGAGGCCGGCGGGCTCAGGTGGGGGGTCCGGGGTGGCTGAGACGTGGCACGCACATGGACTGGGGAGGGCAAGTAGAGCGGTGCCCGCCTTTACCATATCTTCGGCTTCTGACTTTTGCGGCTGGAGGCAGAGTTCTTTGACAAGGTTGTTCAGGATACAGGGGGCTGTTTGAAACAACCCGCCGTTGGGGTAGGACAAGAGGGTGCTGTTAGTGCGTGCACTTGTTGCTACGCGGTTGAGCCTGGCACGCCAGATCGGAACGGGGGCTATGCGTAACGGTGAACGGTCGGGCGACTTGGGGCCTGGGCTTGCCTGGCTTTCTGTGGTGAGTCCTTGACTGGCGGCAAGGCTGGTGCTGGTTATAGGCAGGTTATAGGCGTGACACGTCAAAGCGCAGCAGGCGCAACCTGGTCGCAGGTCAGTACGTGGCATCTAATGGCACAGTGGCCCGCCCCCTGTCCGTTCCTGGCACCCAGTTGCCGCCCCCCTCCTGGCCTCACCCCCAGGGCCCTGGTGCCCTGCCTGGTGCACCCCAACGCCTATCTGGCCTCCCAGGCGCTGTCCTGCCTGCTGCACGTCACGGACGAGGACGCCGTGTTCCCCTGGCACGACCCGCCGCAGGCGCCAGGCGGCAGGGGGCCCAGGGCAGGACCCTACGCAGCGGCCTGGCGAGGCATGTGAGGCGTGGGAGGGCGGGAATTGTTGCCCCTGAGGAGTGGCTTGTATAGAAGATGCATTTCATTCCTTGATGTGCGCTGCAGGAAATGAGCCACATGATAGGCGGCGGTGGTTGGTGTC
The DNA here is from genome assembly GCA_004335795.1 of Chlamydomonas sp. 3222. Lineage (NCBI taxonomy): Eukaryota > Viridiplantae > Chlorophyta > Chlorophyceae > Chlamydomonadales > Chlamydomonadaceae > Chlamydomonas > Chlamydomonas sp. 3222. Next base: position 68,422 of record QAXN01000048.1, read on the forward strand.
CACGACTGCTCAAAGCCCGGCCAGCACTCTTCTGATACCAAATTGCAGGGCCCCAGCATCCATGCGGTCCATCAGCATACGTGCCTAAGCATGACTGACCCCTCTTCATATCCCCCACCCGCGCCAGGTACGAGCTGAGCTCCACGCCCTTCCTGCCCACCCTGCTGTCGCACTACCGCCACCCGCCCCTGTTCCCCGGCGCCTCCGACATGGCGCTGCGCCTGTTCGCCTTCTACGTGTCGTGGATGCGGCGCCACTTCACAAAGGTAACGCCTGCACGGTACGGTTAGATGTGCATGCGGCCTTATACAACTGTCGTCCGGGGCCCTACGCTGCATCCAATGCGGTTGAAAGCAGAACCACATTGGGTATCAGGAAGCTTCAGCGAGTCTGCGATCCAGGGCCATTCGCAAGCCCTTTTCGTTCAGTGCCTCCTGCTCCAGGGTCCTCTTCCTTGCAACCGCTCACACGCTTTCCTGCGAGCGTGGGCGCCCCTCGCGTCTTACTGTCTTCTGCCCTCCGTGTCTTGCATCATCCTTGTGCCCACAGCCGTGGGGCCAGGACGTTAATTTTCCCCCCCAACATCGTGACATGGACCAGTACGAACCCTTCCCATCCCCACGTTTCGCCTGCGTCTCGTCCCACTGCTGCACTGCCACTCCTACAGTGACCCCTCCTCTTTCGTGTTACTGGTACCTTTCACTGGTACTATGAAGGAACCTCCCACCAGTACCTTCCACTAGTACCACTTACTCGTGCCTCGTCCCTCTCCGACAGGACGGCCTGCTGTCCCTGAGCCACGGGCTGCTGGACCTGCTGCAGCGCTGGGCGGGGGACGCCGCGGCCACCGCGGAGGAGCGGGAGCTGGCTAAGCAGCTGCACGGGGACTTCAGCAGGTGGGCAACCGCACAGCGGCAAAGCGAACGAAATGAAAACAGGTCGGCGTGCCGTTGCTTGACTTGAAGATGGCGCGGGAAGGGTATGCGCTGGGGCCACGCACACCTGTCATCCTGGCATGGCGCCGTAAGTGCCCCGTGGCCCTAATTTGCAGATATAACTGAACCTTACGGTGCCTGCGTGCATAAATCTCCATTCGTTCACCGGTGCCGTACGCCCCTTGCCCCCACCCCCGGGCCTTTCCCGCCCGCAGGTTCCCGCCTGCCGCCGCGCCTGCGCCTGGGGCTGGGGCTGGCGGTGCTGAGGGCCCGCTGTCCCTGGGCGGGCTGGACGGCGCGGGGGGCGACGAGGACGGCTGGGACGTGCGGGTGGTAGCGGAGCGCACGGAGGTGAACGGCGGGCCCACGGGTGCAGGGGTCAACGAGGCGGAGGCCCTCAAAGAACAGGGCAACGAGGCGTACAGGTGGGGCTTGGGGGTGGAGCGTGGGGCTGGTGGACAGGCCACGGGGCACAGCCTGCGGAGGCAAGGCACCTTGCTGCCGATGTCGGGGATCACAGCGCTCGTGCGTATTCGTGGCTGGCGATATGCCTACTCGCAACCCCAAATCGCTCCTGTCGCGGCCGTTCCCTCCGGCTGAACCCCAGCCCTCTGTACCCGGACGCGGTCGAACTGCATGGGCGGCGGGCCTACGCCATGCACTTTTCACATGATCATTGTGCATCTCTGTTTTGCCGAGCTTCCCCCGCGCCCCCCGGCTGCCCCGCATCCCTCTGCCCGTGCTCACCCCACCCCAGGCGTGGCGACTACACGGGTGCTATTGAGCGATACAGCGGTGCGCTGGACGTGCTGGTGCCGCTGGAGCGCCTGCCCAGCGAGGGCCCCCGCCGTGCAGCCTACCACACAAACAGGGCGGCAGCCTACATGGCGCGCGCGGATGCGGGGAACCTGCGGGAAGGTGCGCTGCAGCGCTGGGTCACCTGGGACCGCAGTAGGGTGGTCTGCGGGTGCAACTGTGCCGTTTTGTCTGTACCGCTGCACCTGCCCTGTCCCACGCGCTGCGTCAGCTCACTGCGCAGGGCCCCCAGAGACGGCGCCCCGTGTTGTCGGGGACTGTCCTTTCTCCAAACCGCCTGCTTGTCGTGTGATGCACCAGCACCTCCCTCCTGAGGCCCCTAGCCTGGCCTGCCCCTCACGGTGGTGCCTGCGCGCGCCCCCGCAGGCGACTGCGACACGTGCGGGCACCTGGAGGGTGTGGACCACGGTTCGGAGGGGGCCCTGGCGCGGCACTACGAGGCCGCCGTGCTGGACTGCGACATGGCCCTTGCGCTGCTGGGCGCAGAGGCGGGGCCGGCGGTAGGACTTCTCCAAGGGGCACAGGGTCAAGGGGAGGTGGGCAAGGCGGTGGCCAAGGCGTGCAGGCGCAAGGCCCGGGCGCTGCTGCGGCTGGGGCGGGGGGAGGGGGCGGGCGAGGCGGCGCGGGCGGGGCTGGCGGCGGCGGGTGCCGGTGGGGACGGTGGGCTGCGGGAGGAGTTGCAGGAGCTGTTGCGGGAGGCAGAGGAGGCACAAGGGGCAGCCAATGGTGGTGGCGGTGTTGCGGGGGCTGGGGAAAGGGCCCGTGAGAAGGCCGGGCCGGGTGCGAGTGTGGCGGCGTGTGGTGAAGACAGCAGAAAACGGTTGATGGGCTGGGGGGCGATGGATTAGCTGGTGGGTTGCAAGCCTTTGGTAGGCGCATGGGTCGAGCGTGACGCACGCCTCCATGCTGGGCTTCTGGACTAGCCGGTAGCCTGAGGCAACCTTCCCATGGCGAATCCAAGCGCCGGCTGCGCGCGCCTGGCGGTCGAAATCATGTTACACGTCGGCGTTTGCATGCAGAATGACCTCAGTACAGTGCGACCAGTCTCGGTAGCCGCTTGCCACAGGCCTACATTCCGTTGATACCATCCAAGCAGCCTGCCTGACAAGACGTCCATAAGAGACAAGCAATATATATCGCACCGTCACAGCAAAGAATACATACGGTACGCGTATGCGAAGATGTGCAAGTCGGAGTCAGGTCAGGCGTCAAGCAGTAGAGATCCACAACACGCACGCAGGCACGTTGCCTCCCGTGACCTGCCAGCGTAACACGACACGTGGCGGGCCGAACGCGCCGGGTCACGTTGCGGGGTCGGTTCTACCGGTATGTTCCTTCCGTTGCGCCGCCAGCAGCGCTGCCCCGTCACCTTTTGCAGTGACTGACAGATGGCAGGGGCATGCCACTTCCACTCTCCCTTGCTCACACCATCAGGAAAGCATGGCCACAATGCCAAATGAAGCACATCACAGCGCGAGCAGCCACAAAATCGTCCTGCACCTGTGCGCGACTCCCAAGTGCCTCCCGTGCCATGCGCCTGCCCGGTGTCGCAGCGCGCAACAATGAGGACTTGCCATGTCGCCAACCTTGGCCTAACCCATAATCCTCCCTCATAACACCATGCCATGGCAACGCATGCTCACTTATTCCGCCTTCCGCATTACGTGCACGCACGTCATGCGGCGGTACTACGGGTACAAGCTTAGTAGGAAGCATGTGGCCACGCCTCTGGATCTGGACTTCAAGGGCAGGAAGGATAGCCGGTACCAAGAGCAGGACAGCATCCGCGCATGCATTGCGTACCGTTTCGCTAGTACAGCTTCACACAAGCAGCATACCGCAATAAGTTGTCGTCGTGGCTGACGCCCCTCCATTGGCCTGCGCAGGGGCCTAAAGTTCCCGTCACCCTGCCAAGAATCCAGCAGCCGTAGGCCGCATACACAGCCACGCACCGGCAGCCTCCAGCCCATCCCTGGGCTCCTATTGTACAGTGCGCATAACCAATCTGGGCAGGCAGCAGCACGATAACCAGGACTACGTGCACACTCCTGTCGCTCTCGTGTCTTGTACTTGACATCGCAATTCCCGCTACAAAACGCCTGCGTCCGGTACCTCCCCTCCCTAAGCCCCCATGACCTATCGTCCGCTGTGCGCTCTTCTTGCCCCCCACAACAACTTCCACACCCACCCGATGAAAACGTTATGAACGTTACGCTGGGCTGCACGACTCACCGACAGCACCATGGCAGCAGCATGGCAGATGGACCCGTGATGCGATCCTGCCGATCTCCTCCCCAAGACTGCGCCCAAGCCACACAACGCCGTAAGGCACAAGCCCCGGCCACACGACAATTGCCCCTGCTTCTTTGACACGCGCGCACGGTGCGCCGCCCGCCCCTGTTCACCCCTGCCTGCTGCCCCATGCACACCACACCACACCGCACAAAACGACACCACAATGCCCCGCCATATTGCAGGCGAATGCCACCTCTATATTTCCTTGGTTTCATGTCGCCATAACTCTTGGTCCAGTTCGGCTGGGATGGACTGCCACCACAGCTCAATACATAAGTCAGCACTCCCTTTGAGTCTCCCATTGCGTAAACCACATCATACCCTTTAACCACACGTCGACTCTTGCCCTTAGACCAAGCAGCCCCATTGTAGGCTTCAGCTTACACTCGTAAAGGCATACCGGGCAGCGGACTTTCGAGCTCCCCAGCTGCGCCCGTTTCCGCGCCGCCCACCGCCGTACTCCCGGATCCAAGGCCGTGGCTGCCAAGGGAGGCCCCCGTGTCGCCCTTGGGGCTCAGCAGCACCTCGGGCTGTGGGTACAGACAAGGAGGGGCGGCACTTAACCTTAGGGGTGGGTGCCACGACGCCGCAAGTGAATACACCTGATCCAGACGCAGGGTCAGTGGGGGTACAGATCCGCCAGGACCCGAGTGCATGACACCCACCGCTAGCAAGCTGTCCAGCGCAACCCTCGCCCTGAACGGCACAGGTCATTTCCCGAGGCCCACGCAGCGAGGCACGGTATAGTCTGTGTCGTGGGGTCCTGCGGCCAGTACAGCCTCGCCCCCCGTCCCTCCTGACCACACCGGCAACCCACGCACCTCGAACCCGGCCTCGCGCCCTCCGCCCCGCGGCCGTATCCCCGCCGACAGGTCCCTGTCCCGGGGGCTGTTGGGCAGGGAAGACGTCGCCAGGTGCGGGGCCGTGAGCAGCCGCAGCCCGTCCGGGGCCTCGCCCTTGCTGCTGCCAGCCACCTCCCTGGCCCCCGCGCTGGCCCTGCCGTCCCCGCCCTCCGCGTGCAGCACTCCGTCGCTGATGCCCCGGAGCAGCAGCAGGGGCTCAGGTGGGGCGCGGATCACTCGCTGGGCGCCCCCTGCCTGACCCGGAGGCGAAGCGAGGGCAGGCGCCTGCCACGATGCTGGGCCTTGCTCCCGCACTGGCAGCAGCACCGAGACCTCCTCCTCCTCCCCCTCCCCGTCGCCACCGCCCTGCCGCGCACAGGGCGCGCCGTCCTCGCTGCTACCCCCTGCAGTCGCACACTGGGGCTGCTGGGCCTGCGCTCGTGTTGCCCCCGGACTGAGGGGAGGCTGGGACTGCTCCCGCTGTGGGCTCGCAACCCCCGCAGGCGGCGGAGAGGCCAGGAACAGGGACCGGCGGCCGGCGGCGCCGGGCGAGTGCTGCTGCTTGTACAGCTGCTGCTGCTGCGTGTGCAGGAGGTGGCGCTGCTGCAGCTCCAGCAAGCCACGAGTGGTGGGGCTGTCCGGCCGGGAGCCGGCGTCCTGCGCCTCCTGCTCCTCCAGCACGGTGGGCTGGCCGGGGGAGGAGGTGCGGCCGCGGCGCCGCCCCGACGTGGCCTCCAGGGCCGATGCGGCGCCGCGGCTGGGCCCTCGCTCGCCGTCCTCCTCGCACCCGCCGCTGCTGCTGTAGCGCTGCGCCTGCAGGCCGCGCGCGGGTCGCACATTACAGTTGCCAGTTGCTGACAACAAGTACTGCCGCAAACGTACCCCCTGTGCTGCATGGGCACCTTGCCATACGTACCGTGAGCCCGGTGTGTATCAAGTACGTGCACCTACCATGTTGCTTGACGCCCCGACGCTTGCACGGCGCACGGAGCGGCCCCCCTGCGGAGCCGACTGCGGCTCGGAGCCCTGGCGGGTGGAGGCGCCACACGACGGCAATGAAGCCGGAGACAGAATGAGCACGAGTTCAGAAATGGGCGAGGAAGGTCTTGCACATCACCAGGAACCGTCTGCCGGTTGATGCAGGGCGAGGGGGACACGCCATCGCCAACGGTCTGTCCTGGCGCTGGCGTGCGCACCGCACACCCGCCCGTCTGGGAGCTGCATGCGACGCAGGACCACCAAGTCGATCGTTGCAGAACGCAAGGCCATGCAGTGAATGTGCTTTCGTACACGTGTGGAGTTTGCAACAGCCTGGGCGATGAGCCGTGGGGGTTCGGCAACCAACACCCCTCCTCGTCCCGCCCCAGGCACTCCCTCCGCGCCCAACTAACTCACCTCGTGTGAGAAGAAGGGTCCGGCCCGGTACCCTCCCGATCCCCTGCTGCTGCTGTGCAGCGACGAGCTGGCCGCCAGCCCGCTGCCTGAGGCTGCTGCGGCTGCGGCTGCCGCGCCGCCTGCAGGCCGGTGGGCGTATGGGGAGCGGCCCGGGTCCATCAGGGCGCCCCTTGTGCTAAAATTCTTGGTGATGGCGATGAGCGCGGCCGCCTCGTCCATGCTGCTGCGCCGAACCCGACGGCTGGCCGCCTGCGACACCACGGGTGCGTCCAAGCCGTAGGCAGCGCCCCCCGTGCTCCCGCGGCGCATCGAGAATTCCCATGTGGGCCCCCCGGAGCTGGCACCCCTGCCGGTGCGTGTTCCGCAGCTGCTCCGCTCCGGCCCCGCCTCATAGCCTCCAGCCCCCTCACTGGCCATAGCGGGGAGGGCATCGTTGTGGGTGAACGCAAGGAGGTTGACGTTGGGGTCCGACACCGAGGGCTGGAAGCGACCACCGCGGGCGCTGCGGTCTGCATGGCTGGCGCCCCCTGCCAGTGCGCTAGCTAACTCGAGCTTGTCCTCTAGCTTAAGGGAGTGGACGCCGCCCTGCCGTCCTGCCGCCAATAAAATTTTAGTCCTGAAGAAGGGAGGTGAGCACCCAGTCAAGGGGGAGAGTGACAATGGCAAACCATCCGTTGGTGCGTACAGTATGTAGGACCAAAAGTGGTGCTCGTTCCAAGCTGGTTCAGGCAATGGCCCCCGTGGGGCAAGCAAGCTTGCTTGTCACCGGTGTCACCATGTACCTGCGCTCCGCAGGCTCATCTTCCTCGCTTTCATCTGTGGCGACGCAGACTCGCAAATCTTCTTGCGACTCCTGCGTAGCCTCTGGCGAAGCGGAGGTGGGCCTACTGGCTCGGCATCCCATTTCAGCTCAGGTTCCGAATTCCTTCATTCGCCCGACTGGGCAGTAGTTGTCTGCTGCGGCATAACCGTGTATGTAGTGGAGAAATGAAATCAATATTAATCAATAGGAGATGAGAGGGCGAACTTCGCAGGAGGGCCTGCTGCAGGCAGTTCACTTTACCATGTGCTCTTGGGTAGCGCAGAGGTAGACATATGTCAAGGATGCTACAAAAGGTACTAGTATGAAACCGGCCCCCCTGACGATGTCCTTGTAGATTTGCACCCTCCGACCCATGCACTTTCGTCATTGACTCAGGCATTCGTCCAGCAGGCCTCGCCTCTGTCACCCTGGCCCTCCTATGTAATTCTGCATTCTCTGTCATGGCCCAAAGCGCAGTAGCGCGGATACTTTCAAGAAGGCACACGGCTATGCTGCCTGTATGGTTATGTCCTTCATCTGAACCCTGGACAACACGGGACGACCAAGCACCGGCGGTTATAACCGCAGCCTGCCGCAGCAGCAGTGACAAAGGGCGAAGAAAGGAGCAGGACATCCGTTTACGGGCCACCCCATACTTCAACAGTAAGAATTGTTTCAGCAATGAGCTAGGGGTGGCTGGGTGCGTGTGATCTGGCGTGAGCATCACTGGAGCGAAGACAGCCAGGGGCCCCCCTGGAGCAGCCTGGAGGCAGCTGACATGTGAGCTGCTGACGTGCCCCATGACTGGATCCGTTGGTCCTGCTGCACCAGGCCGTACACAGATAGCTCCACCTAGAGGTATGGCGACGCGGCTCGGAGCCAACAGCGACTGCAGATGGTGGTGCGGTGCGTTCGCTGACGCTGACCTGACTGTGACCGTGCCCATGGTGACCCCATCTGACAACCAAGGGACGACGGGCACTCTCCGCGCACGCGCGCAGCTGCACTGCTGCGGTAACGGGGCGTGACACTGAGCCAGGCTGAGCTACCCGCTCTGGCCACAGGAAAGGTAGATGTTCTGCATTCGTACGCATACCGGTATGAGGCAATTATCAGCGACCAGCAGTGATGTGGCGAACTGCGGCGTTGGAAAGCCCCGGCGCAGCAGTGCCATACAAGGCCGTGCCGATCGCCCAGCAGCTCCTGAAAAGCCGTTACTCAAGGGGAGCTGCAGGCATGCTTCTCACAAGGAATCAGCCCCAGAAGAGTGCCCGCCTAGTCGGTGGTAAGCAACATGAAGTTGCTCCACACCACCCGCCCTACACCCGCCCAGTCATCGGCCACTCATGGCTCACCAGGAGCACTAGGGCAACCTCTACCTCTTAGTCCGCCGGTCGGCGCAGCTGTCTCTCCAGGTCTCTCATTGGTCTTTCCTGTCTCGCAATCGCATAAGCCATTGCTAGCGTATGGATACACCTGTGGGCGTACCCATCAAGGTATGAATCACGACAGGTAGAACTTGATGTAGGAGCCCCAGCGGAAGCCCAGACGTGCGTGGCTGCATACCCGTTCAAACATACCGGTAGGAGACAATACCGGAAGCCCGAACGTTCCGGTGTCCCTGGTCCTGATGCCACGCTCGTTGCTAGGGTGGCTTCCAACACCTGCCACCACCTGCCGTAAAACCCACACTGTTTGTATGCATTGACCCAGCAGTGACCCCTGCATTGACCTTCATGAGGTAGTAGCCCACATGCCGAAGCCCACATGTCACAAGCAAGGATATAAGCCACAACCACGCTTGCTCGCCCGCCGTGCACGTCGTCCGGCTCATTAACCCCAGGGGTCACAAGGAGGTCGGGCAGGACCTACGGCGGCACTATACCAGTACGATGCAAGCTTGCAAGACCACGCGCACACATGCTAAGCAGCTCACGTTCCTCCATATCCCTGGTGCCCTGTACCCAGCGGGCAGGGAGCGTCCAGCGCTTCCTCTCCAAGCTGGACCCCTCGCCTTGCAAACGGGAACGCACAAGCACGTTGGCTGCCATGCATTCCTTTCTGCCTTGCCTAGATGCAGCATGTCTGCACCACAAAAAAATGCTGCTTGCGTACATTGCCACAATCAGGTAGCCCCTCATGCGGGGTGGCACGTAGAAACACCCGGCAGCAGCTGGCCATGGGTTCTGGCGCGGTACGGGTATACTGGTAGGCACGCAAGTACCGTACGTACGTGCAGTATACCGTACTGCGTGCTGCATGCTACCGCAAGCTCTCTACCCACATCTGACCCCAACCAGCTACTGCAGCCGCCGCCTCGCGCCCTGCCCGTGCGGCACTGCGCCGGCGGCCGCTACCGTTGCCCTGCGTCCCAGCCGGCCCCCGGCACAACCCCCGGCAGCTCCTCCAGCAGCCCCGCGGCTGCACCCGCCGCGCCCTCCCGCCGCCGCTGTGAGCTCGCCTGGGGCTGCCGCCCCTGTCCCGACCGGCCGCCAGCCGCCCCTGGGGGTTGCTCCTGGACGGCCTGGTGGCCGGGTACCGATATGCGGCCGCGTGGTTGGGAAGAAGCCCGGGCTGCAGCCTCAGCACCGCCCGCGCCGGGGCCCTGCCCAGTGGCGGGCAGGTACTGCCTGTGCCTGTGCGTGTGCGTGTGCGCGCGTGCATGGGCATGCGGGCGTGGCGCCTGGCCGGGGGCCCTGTCGCGAGCTGGGGATGCTCCAGCGCCCCTGGCCGTGCTGCTGCTTTTCCGTTTGGAGCCCGCCGCGTCTGGCCCTGCGCACTCCTCCATTGCGGTGGCCCCGGGTTCTAGCTGCGGTATCCCTGACACGTGCGCCGCCGTTCCTTGCCCTGCCACAATGTACGGCTGGACTTCATTGCTGCGCACCAGCTCCCTGGCACTCCCTACGCCACCAGCGGCCGTCAAGCCGGCGGCCCGGCGCTGCCCTACCACATCCGCACCTCCTGCTTCCCCGCCCGAGGCACCACCGCCACCGCCACCGCCGGGCCCCTGCCCGGAACTCCGCACCGTGCGCTCCGCAGGTTGCGGCCCCGCCTTCACCTGTGCTTGCGCCTGTCCCCGTACGTGCATGGCGGTCCCACCGCCTCCATCAATGCAGGCCTCCAAGCTGTAGCCCGCAGGGCCGCTGCCGGCCCCGCTGCCGCCCCCCACCCCCGGCAGCCCGCCCACCGCGGCCCCCAGCCGGGCCAGGGCAGGGTGCACCTGCTGCTGCCACCTGCGTGCCCCCAGCGTCATCGCCTCCTCCAGGCAACGACCCACGCCCCCCAAGTCACCGGTAGTTTGCCGGCGTGTCGACCGGCTGATGGCAGCGGCACCTGCCCCCCCTGCCGCCATTGCAGGGGCATGAGTGCGGCCACTGAACGTGTGTCGTGGGCTGGCGGTGGCGCCGCCTCCGCCCGGGTACAGCGTCGGGTCCAGGGGCTGCAGCGCACCCCCCGCGCTGGCGCTCCCTGCGCCCCCGGGAGGGAGTGCCGCGGGCGACGTGGGCGCAACAGTGACACCGCCGGCGATGCTGGCACGGCGGGGCCCCGCGGGCAGCCCTGGGGCCTGGCCCAGCGGCAAGGGCGAGAGGGTCAGGGCGCTGGTGTGGGCGCGGGGTGGCAGGCGGCGGGCGGAGGCGGGGCCCGGCTCAGACGCCACGGGGGGCACCACGGCGTGGGTGTGGCTGAAGCCGTGGGCATGCGTGTGCATGTGTTGTGCGATGGAGGACAGAAGAGGGCGGCCGCTCGTGTCGCTGGCCGCTGCTAGGCCGGCTCTGTCGCGGTCCTGGAGGGAGAAGGCGCGGGTCAGCGGCAGGCGCTGGCCCTGGCCCTGGTGCTGCGTGTGTCCCGGGCCTGCAAGCCCCAGCGGGCTGGCCAACCGGCCCGCAGAGTTGCAGGCGTCAAGCCGAGGGGCCGCGGACGCAGTCTGGCCGCCGGGCGAGGCGGGGACGTGCGCCCCGGCCGCCCTGGCGCCAGGGCTTGTGGAGTTGAGCCCGCCAGGCTGCGGCTCCGGCGCGACGGTGGCACTGTTGCGGCCGCAGGACAGGCGGTGGGCGGACAGGAAGGGCCCCGGGGCGGGCTGACCCTGACCGGGGCTGGAGCCGGAGCGCGGCCGGTTGTGGGACGGGTGCGATGGCGTGGCCGGCGGCAAGTGCTGCTGGTCCCGCTGCATCTGTGTGACGGGGCCGAGGGGCGAGAGAGCGGCCGCTGGCACGGGGGACCCCACGCCCGAGACAACCCCCGGGCCGGACGCGCCGCGGCTGCTCCGCGGCGTGCCTCCGGAGGCGGACCCCGACCAGGGGGCGTCTCGAGGGGAGCCGGGCAGGGAGCCTGCGCCCAGGGCGGCAGCGAGGCCCGCCGCCACGCCCGCCGCGATGCGGGGGAGCCCCGACAGGCTCTGCCGCGCTACGCGGCTGAGGCTGCGGGCTGTGCTGGGGGTTTGGTGCTGCTGGCTGGCGCCTGTGAAGCTGGCGGTGCTGACCAGAGGGTCGGAGCCGAGGCCGGGGCTAGGGCCCTGGCCCAGGGCCGGGTCGCGGCCTCCCGCCGACAGCTGCCGCGACCCAGGCCCCAACGACCGCTGCGAGTTGCCGGGGAGCACGATGGGCGCCGGGCGATGCCGCTTGGCAGCCGGCGGGCTGGGCAGGGTCTGGCGCCGCTGCTGCGCGTCCCTGTCCTGCTGCCGCTGCCCGCTGGTTGGGTGCAGGGGCCGGCCGTCGGCGCTCACGCTCCTGCCGCTCCCGCCGCTGGTCCGTGCCTCCGTGTCGCTGTCCTCTAGACCCAATGAGTGCTGCAGCAACAGCAGCTCCACCGCTTCGCCAGCCGGTGACGCGCTGACCGAGCCCTGCCCCACCCCATCTCCCACCGCTGCCCCGAGCCCCATGCGCGATTGGCTGAAGCGGCTGTCCCTCAGCGGCATCGGCTCCAGCCCCGTCACCCGCGCCCTCCACAGGTCGCCTGTGGGCTCGGCCTGGGACGCAGCGGCCTCGCAGGATGTGCGCTCAATGCCGCCGCTGGCCCCATCTCGGTCCCCCGGCTCGCGGCTGCGCACGTCGGAGCTGGCGTCCAGCGGTGACGTGGGGGTGTGAAGTAGGCCGGTGGGTGCCCGGGACGGGCTGCTCCCCAGCGGCAGGCGGCCCGAGAACGGTGTGGAGGGCGAGAGCGTAGCTGGACCCTCGTCCACGTGCGGGGTGGCTGACATGGGCCGTGACTGAGTGTTTGCCTGCCCCTCGTCCTGTGGCGGCACGGCGTCGCCTTGCGGCCCCGTTGGGTCCCCCGCCGATGGTGATGGTGCTGTCGTCGTCGTTGCTGCTGCCGTGCTCACTGAAGTGTGCGTCTGCTGCGATGCTGCGGAGCCCAGGTCAAATCGCGGTCGAGAGGGCATGGGGGTTGCAGGCGAGGCTGGGGCTGCGTCTGCACCGCCGCCGTGGTCCGACCGCTTGCCGCCCCTGATGTCCCTGTCCCTGCCATCGTCCCTATCACCGCCAGCGTCGGGTGTGTCGGTCATGAAGGAGACGCCGCCGCCCCCGCGCGACGAAGAACGCGCCAGGCGGCTGTGGCGGGGCGCCGCGCGGCCACCGGCGCCCTTCAGGATGGAGCGCTGCGCGGCGGGGGCCGGGAGGCAGGGACGGACACCAACAGCATTAGGCACTATTAGACAGCATTAGGACGCAGTGTTTGTGACACTGCAGTGTGACGTGGGCCGATTGCATTGGAGATTGTTCGGCACAGTCAAGTGGGCCTGTCATTATGGCACAACCATGTGTCCGCCATTCCATAGTTGCAACTGTGTCCAGCAGTGCTCAGCGTGTCCACTTTGTTCGTCCATGGGCCATCTACTACACACCCAGCGGGGCAACAAGGCAAGAATGCTTGCCGCTCACCTTGGGCGCCTGCGACTGCAGGTGCTGCCTTATCTCCGACGGCGTCCTCTGCAGTGTGACTGTTGGCGGCGGCGCGGCGCCCCCCGCGGTGATACGCTGCAGGCTGACGCGGTCGTTGGGGTCGCGGCTGCCGATGTTGGTGCCGTGGCGCTTGAGGGTGCGCAGCGCGCCCAGCAGCGCGTCCGCCACGCCTCCGGAGGAGCTGCCGGCCGCCATGCCCGAGGAGGACGTGTGAGAGGCGTGGGAGGAGGCGTGGGAGGAGACGGAGGCGGGGGCGCGCGGCGGCCGGCGGGCCAGCTGCCCGAGAAGCGTGGAGCCATGGCGGGAGGCTGGTAGGCCGGGGCCTGTGGCTGACCCCTGCTGGCTGGTAGCGTTGGAGCCCCAGGCGGGCGACGGGAGGCTTGCCGGGGCTGGGGGGATGGCGCCGGCGCCGTTGGTGTGGGGTGGGAGCAGGGTGCCACCAAGCGCGTGCCCTCGGTCCTGTGGGAGGCCCTGGCCGCGGCTGGCGTCGGGGCCAGAGATGTCGGGCATGGAAGATGGGCGGGGGGCGGGGGCCAGAGACGGGGTGTGGGGCTGGGCGGGGACGAGATGCGACAGCTCACGGGCGGGATGGGAGGTGTTGCTCCGGGCCGCGCCAGAGGCATCCGGCGTGACGGTTGCTGCTGAAGCCCCCCGGGGGCCTGTGCCAGGTGTCCCGAACGATTCCACGTCATCGCTAGGTGTCCAAGTTCCAAAGGCTGAGTGACCTGCGCTGTAGGATGACTGCAGAGGCGTGGAACAGGGGCAGGGATGCAAGGCAGTGGTGTCAGTCTTGGCACCTGCAGCTTGGCGGCTTACGGTTGCAGTACGTGTGCTTCCCCAAACCACCTGTCCACTAGTACGTGAACGCGTAGCAGGACATGTCAGCTTACCTGCCAGAGGCAATGCAGGGGCCTTATTCCAGCCGGGGTCTCCCCTGGGAAGTATGAGCTGCTTGCGCTCCTGTCGGACAAGCAAGGGTGTTCGCTGGCTGCTGTGCTGACCTCTTCCACACGCTGCGCCCAGGCTGGCGGAGCGTCAGTGAATTCATCCTGCAAACGTAAAACTCACAGGGTGAGGTAGCTCGGCGTAATGGCGCTGCGCAGCATGCTGAACGTCTAGAAACACTAACCTGGCCCTCGTCGTGGTCAACTGCATACTCGGCTCCACATAAGCAAGTGCAAAGCGTCCTCAGCATACTGAGGCCCTGTACTATGCCTTGCTGGTCACGCTACATGGCCGCCTGTGCCACTGTCTGAGCTCACAGTCATATCTGTATGTCAATTGTACGTCACATTTAGGCAGCTCATGCGCAGTCTGGAGGCTAGTGCAGCGCTGTAAGCTGTTTCGCACCAGACAGAATGCCTTACGAACGGGTGGCCAGACTCGATTATAAAGTAGTGGCTACATACATAACGTCAATGAATCCTGATTAGGTGGCAGAGTTCCTCAACGTTTCAGGGTTCAGGCGTTTAGGTACTGTGCCCGCAAGTCCGACTGCCATATGCTTCGTCAGGACTGATGAGCTGTGTATGGCGGACATCAGTAAACGTGATGTGGATTGCGTTCTAGCTGTGCGCTGGTTAAGGTTGGGTTGGCAGGCGCGGTTTTACGGCAATCGCATGCTCGTCTGTCTGTCTGGTGCCCCCTACCCACCAGGTCACCACCTGCACAAGTATTTCCCTGGGCGGTGTGAGCCCCTTCAGGAGCGCTACAGAGAGCGTAGAGCATCCGGGGACAATGGCAAGGAGTGGCAACTGGCAAGCGCGTGGTAACTTGCAAAACCCATGGGCCTGGACCCTGACGAGGACCCAGTCCGTCATCAGGAAATAATAATCATCAATACCAACAACCATGTGCCCGCGCTGTCTGCCATGTAGTGTCAAATCAGACTCCCTGCAACGGTCTCACCGGTCGTGTACGATTGCCCACCACAGCGACAGCAGGGTCCCGGAAGGTGCCACCATGTTGCCTTGCACGCTTGCACGCCTGGCCGTCCGGCCCCACCTTCCATGTCGCCAACTACTTATGCAGTGCATGCGCTGCTAGGCGCCCACCAGCTGCCCCATGTCATGCATGCCCACCGTAGCGTGTGGCGCTGTGCACCGGCAGCCTCACAGCTACACGGGACGGCGCCAACCACCGCATGAGAGCCCCTGGCTGGGGGCCACAACTTGCAGGGGGACACAAACCAGCGCATGATACGGTGCTCAACAGCCCCAGGACATGCGCCCAGGCACCTTGCGTTCTTAAAGCTACACACATGCGGCCCACCACTCGAAGAACAGTTCCCGTCCCGCAGCTGCTGTCCGCTGCCGTCCCGTGTGCAGCTAGACGCGCCTCACGGCCGACAGTCCTTCGGCCCACACCCAGCTTCGGCTACACTCACAGGGCTTACTCACAGCGCGGCGCAAGCAGCACAGAGTATAGAGCCACAACTTGATGTCGTGCTCGCGCTGCATCCACAAACTGCGGTCCTGTGAGGCGATGTGGGCTAGCTGGCCGCCCTGCCCTTCTGTCACAGATCAAACGTACCCACTCTCCTCCGGGGTGAACTGCAATTGACGGCCCTGGGCGTGACCCTGCTACACCTTGACCCTCCGCGCGAAGGCCGCCGCGTCTGCTGCTGAGGTGCGCGTCTCGTTCACCAGGCCGCATGCCAGGGGGGCGCCGGGGCCTTCTGCAGGGTAGGGTAGCGAGAGCGGAACAGTATTCGCACGTGGGCGCGGTGCAACAGACGGGCCCTGGACGGGGACAGCACATGAGGCGGCCGTCGAGCTACTTACAAGTGAGCCTTGAAAGGGACTTGGTCCAGTTACAGGCTTACAGCGCATATAGTGCACTGAAAGCACGGGGCTTGCATGCGCGCCAGTGGGGCCACCGCCATGACCTCCCCATCTGCCTTGCAGCACGGCACAGTTATGTGGGGCCATCCCGTGAAATTGTGCCCATTTGCGTTCCCTAACGGCATCAGCCATGGTTCCGCTTGGCAACACGCATCCACGCCCCTGCCCGGGCCATTGCCTTGAGCACTTCCGCACCTGTCCTTCCCGCGCCTGCCTGCTGCTGCTGCCTCTCCGCCCGCAGGCGCGCTGCGCGCTCCATCATGTTGTGCAGGTTGGCTGCCGCGTGGGCGATGGCCAGGATGGTGGCCTTGTTCCCCGTGGCGGTGGAGGACACAGCCGCGTACTCGCCCACGTCTCCTGAGGGTTGGAGTCGGGGCAGACGGGATGCCAAACACAACAGCTTGGCCCGCCGCACGTCTCCAACGTCCATGTGCATGGCGATGGCGCCTGGTGCGCCATCCGGCCGTGCAGAGCCGTGATCTCCCAACGGGCCAGAAGCGGGCTGACACGCAGGGCCAGGACTGCAAGGTCCTCAGCTCCGTGGCGCTACGCCCTGTCCCAACCACATACTACAGGCAAAGGAGCCTGTGGGGAATGACAGGAATTTACGAGCCCTTTCCCCCGCCAGCCCTGCCTACCCCTGCTGAGCAGCTGCCTGTCCACGGCCTGCAGGTGCTCCTTGAGGCGGCAGCAGCTGGCGTCCAGCTGGGGGCCGACGCAACAGCGGCAGGGGCAGGGGCAGGGGGAAGCAACACGGTACAGCAACAAAGAAGCAACACGTGAGTGTCACCTGCCATGCACAGGGGCATCACATCGCGCGTGCAGGACCGACCAAGGTACTACTGACCCGGATGTGCAAGCCTGAAGGAGCCGTGCCGCAGATAGCTCGCAAAGCATCAGCGTGCATGAACGGCTCCTATGCACAGCGCTCCGCCAGAGGTTATTGGCCTGCCTGTGCGCCGCCCGAGCTTCCACCAAAGCCCGCGCAGCACCCAAGGCCCTACGCCCTGATCCCGCCGCTTGCGGGGCCCTGCTCGCACTCACGGTGGTCAGCTGTGCCCGCAGCGCCGCCACGCGCTCCGCCAGTTCCCCCTCACCCTCCGCCACCCCAGACACGGAGGCAGCGGGCAGCTGCATGGGCTGCACCTGCCACGGGGTGGCCACAGGCAGTTAAAGGATGGTGCCAGGGAAGATGTGGGGAGTGAGAGCGCCTTCACAGGAATGAAAGCCCTAAACCTATCCAGAAACACCACTAGGACTTCCGGTGCTCCTGTTGCACGGTCTTGCGTCGGGGTTCGCGCGCAGTGTGGGTGGGGGCCCCCCTCCCGTACCTGCGGCACCGCTGCGGCTGTGGGCTGCTGGAACACGTGCGAGGTGCACGCCATCTCAAACAGCTGCAGCCCCGCCTCGGCCTTGGAGACCAGGCTGTCGTACATGCGTTGGGTGCCCTGTGGTCACAGTATCATGGCAGAGTGTTGAGTAAAGGCAAGTGTGCCAGTGCTCAGGGCGACCAGCGCAACAAAAGCAGAACGCAACGCTGAGGGTTAGGGGAGAGTGAGGGTGAACCCAAGCGAGGTTCATGGGTGGATGGTAAGGGCCAAACAGGGCTCTCAGATCCAGTATTATGATAGCAGCTTCTGCGAATGTCCGCACCTTCTCAAGGACGTGGAAGAGCTCTTCGGGAACCGGTGGCAACTGGCCCTCTGAGAACTGGTCTGGGGTTAAAGCCTCCTCCAGGCACCTGCGGCCAGGCGGCAGGCGGGAAGGCGTGGGTGGGCGCTGTCTGGAATGCAGTACCCAACCCCACATCCCTCCTGACTTACAGATTCCACACCGTTCCTCCCAGCTGTCTCACCTTTGAAAGGCGATCACACCGTCTTCGCAGAAGTCGAGGACCTGCAGACCCAACCAAGGCCCCAAACTTCACCACCCTGTCCCTTGCGGATCATGGTATGGTTTTTTAACGGATGGAGATTAGTAGACACACCATGTCATGTACGTCGTCGACAAAAGACGTCGCCGTGTCCGCCTGCGTCCCCGCGCTGGCGTTCCGTTCAGCGATACCGCCCATCGCTGCCGTTGACGTGCCTACAGCACCGCCTGCTTCCATGGTAAGCATACAAGCAGGCACTAAAGACGTCGCTGGGAAACAGCGTCGGACAAAAAGCTGCACTTGGTCATTTGGGACTAGCTGTCGTTTGGGCTTTTAGATATCCCCGGCGTAAAATGATGCAGCGTGTCAGTACGAAAATGCTGTGCGTACTAGGATTGCAAGGCTCTGGAACGCACCGGCTGTGGAGCGACAGCTCTGGACTCATGCATGTGACTTTCAGCAGCAGTACGAGCAAAAGGATGGAACTGACGTGGTGCAAATGTCGAGCTTGGTGTAGCCATATGCAACTGAACCTTCCTCCTTGCGCACCGAACAATACGCGCCTTCCATACTACCTCAGCTCGACCCAAGAACCGGAAAGCGCTAGCCCGCAACGATTGCGATCAGCAACTTAGCATTGCGTATGCAATATATCTTGGCTCGTGCCCACGGGGAACGAGACGGGGCCCGCTGCTGCTGGGCCTCAGCAGCGGGCCCTACCTTCCCTTACTCGCTTCGTTGCACAGTTGTACTCATCTAGATCGTTGCTGTGCGTTCACGATCCTGCTTGAGTAATGGTTGCCGCCGGCTCCAGTGATGCGCGGGCGCTGCGGGCAAGCGCTGCACCGCAGGTGAGTTGACTTCCTTGAATAGAGGTTTCTCGTGTCCTTCGGGCCTGGGAAAGCTGCTCTCTGCCAGCCGCGGTCGTGCCGACCCGTGGAGCGCGACACAGTGCACATCTCCTCGGCCTTGGGTTACAGAACTGGCACAAGTGAACCCTGCTGAACACAAAGCCGTGGCAGAGCTGGCACATATCGAGCAGCATGCACCTTATGTGGCAACAGCCAAAGTAGCAAGTGCGTCAGGGGTGTGGTGCAGGCTCCAAGAAATGTGCTTGCGTCCCCTGGTGGCCCCGTCCCCTACGCGCCCCGCACTGCAGGCTGCGGGCCGGGACCCCAGCGTCCTTAGCCTCCCTGCGCGCTGGAAGTCGCACCAGCCGGCGGGCGCAGGCCTCGTCAATACTGGGAACTCGTGCTACATCAACTCCACACTTCAGGTGTGCCACGGTGCTTGCACCCCACCCCTCGCCACCGCCGTGGCGCCTGGCGAGCAACACAGTTTCCCACGCACCGCTGCCCTGAACGCCGTGGCGCACCAGCTATTTGACCCACTTCGCACCGAATGCTTCCCCAACTGACTACTGTGTTGTATAACACGTGGTGTTACAGCTGGCAGCAGACAACCCATATGATGGTGCATTTTCATGGATCCCTTTCCGCCGGTCCCATACATTCGCAGTGCTTGGCGTACGTGCCCCCTATGGGGTCGCTGTGCCTCGCCCGCGGCCACTCCTCCGGCTGCCTCCGCTCCTCCGGCGCCGGGGGCCTGCCGGGCCCCTCCCCCGCGCCTCCCTCCGCGCCCTGCACCCTGTGCCTGCTGGAGCGGCAGCTGGGGGCGCTGCTGCGGGGGCCGCGGGGCGCCAGCGTGAGCCCGGGGGAGGTGGTGCGCAACCTGCACCTGTTCAGCAAGAGCTTCGTGCGGGGCAGGCAGGAGGACAGCCACGAGGTGGGGGCGGGAGGGGCGTGCTGGCGGGGGCCGGGGGAGGGAGGCAGGAGCATGTTGGGATGAGTGGAAGGTTGCCCTGCGGGTTCACCTGTTGGGCATGACTAGCATAGTCACGAGGCCTTTTCAGGTCGCGCAGCCTTGCAGACTGCCAGGGGTCGTCTCTGTGCCCCTTCTCCCCTGTACTCGCAAACGAGGTCTTCCTCGACGCACCGCCTCCCCTGGTCACTCTCCCCCTGCCCCCAGTTCCTGACGGCGCTGCTGGACGTGACGGAGCGGGACGCGCGGAGGGCGGCGGGGG
>QAXN01000049.1:0-35982 GCA_004335795.1 Chlamydomonas sp. 3222
GACCGTGACGGCCATGGACGTGGTGTACGCGCTCAAGCGCCAGGGCCGCACCCTGTACGGCTTCGGCGGTTAATTTCCTTTGAAGCACGGTCAAGGACTGCCCCAACAAAACTCGGTGTTTCTCAACACCTCCAGATTGGACACATCCGGCGTGTAGCACACCGAAAGTGTATGCTAGCTCCGGCTGGGGGAGAGGCGCGGCCTGGCGCATACCTGCACCCTAGGCCTATTTTCGGTGGGGGTGTCTTGCGCGGGGCTACTGGGCAGGAGGGGAGCTCCCCTGCATCCTTCTGTCCCCTGGCAGAGCAAGGGACTGAAGCGACGCGCAGTACCGTAGGCATTTTAGAGGTCAGCATTAGGGTACTCACTCTGCGGGCACACTATACCACACCATGCTACGTCTCAATTAGTGTACTCACTCTGCGGGCATCTGGTGACCTGGTGACCTGACAGAACGGCGCTGGCTGCTTCAGAAGGTTGGCACCTGGTTGGCACAACCCAGGGACGACTAACGGGCGCGCCCGCTGAGGGCCGTGGCAGGCCTGGTACTCCGCTCACCCCGCTCTCACCCTGGTGCTGGTGCTGGTGCTGGTGCGAAGCGATGCATGCTGGGATTGCTGGTGGGGTCGGGGTGCAGCTACCGTTTAGTGGCCAAGGAGGACCCTTATGCAGTTGTGGAAGGGTGCGCCTGGGGTGGCTGCGCGTCCCGCTGGGCGGAGGGTGCTGGTACGTGCCCTGCAGGACATGAGGTCACCATGTAGGCGTCGGGGGGTGTGGTTGCACGGGCTGTGGGGGGGAAGGGCGTGCCGTGTGGCCTGGCGTGCCGGTTGCAGCGGGTTGCAGTAAGCGGCAAGGAAGTGGAGTGGAGCAAGTAGCCGTGAGGCCAATGCAGCGGGTAGAGGTCCAGGGTTCTTGATTGCCCTTTCAAAAGCCAGGCAGGCCGTCAGACCTGGCAGGCTGGTACTGGTACTACAAGAACAGAGTTGGCTAGCGAGGGCAGGTAGCGCCGGCTGGACTACATGCGCGCCATGCACCCAGGCTGCCACGTGTGTTCTCAGGCCCGTTCTCAGACCCCTATGTCACAGCGCATACCGGTAGTGACGCACGCAAGGCCAGCGTTATCGTGTTTATTGTGGTGATGTACATTCGATTGCCAGCAGGTGGTGGCGTCGCTTGTGTATGGCGCTGGAGTACCGAGTACGGCAGTACTTCAAAGCAGGCTGAGCGAGGAACGGAGAACAGGGCCCTGAGCACCAAGCGGACGGTGGCAGCTGTGTCCGCCGCAGCTGGCGCTGCAGGGCGCGTGGCACACGCACAAGGACGGCGACGAGGCGAGCGCTAGCATACGTACTTCTTACATGTGACTGAAGGTCAAAAGGGAAGAAAACAGCTTGTGCACGGTGCGGCCATCGGCCTGCGGAACGGGAGCTGGTGGGTCCACGTGGGGTCGCATGTGTCGCATCGGTCTCCATTTTCTGTCTTCCGCCTTCACGCTTTTTGATGAAAATGTAAGAAACTCATACGACTAGTCCCTGCACTTGGACATTGAGCAGCAACGCAGCGACGCGTTTCGGGCGAAAAGGAGTTTGCCCTTTGTCTCTTTTGCGCTTCGGCACTCTCATGCTTTCTTACCAGAAGAGGCATCTGTAGAGCATCACTCCCGCCGGATGGAATGACCTCCCCGTTAAGTTACGTAGCTTCCGGGTCCGTGTCGCTGCCGGAAGCGCTGTTGTTCGACGTCCTCAAGCTGCTGCCGCCCCAGGAGCTGGCCTGCAACGGCCGGCGCGTGTTCAAGGGCGCTGCTGCGTGTTTCTGCGAACTTCTGGACCGAACCGTATATCTCAGTGTCCCCATGGCACCCAGCGTGGCCCCAAGCTGGCAGGCGGGGGCGGAGGCGGGCCTGGCGCAGCTGTCTTTCGAGTCCAAGCTGGCCATGCTGAGCACTGCGGCCGCCAGCGGCTGCCAGGACAAGCTGGAGGCGGCGTGGGCGCTGGCCCAGCCGGCGCTAGTACCCGAGTGGCTGCCACCCGCATCAGACCACTACACTAACATGTACGGCAAGGAAGACGGGCTCCTGACAAAAGTGCGGGACCCGGGGTCGGCTGCGGCCGCTGCTGGCCACCCGCACCTGCTGCCGTGGATGCTGGAGCAGCGCATGCCGCTGGCACCCGTCAGCACCATGCTCGCAGTTGCACACCGGTGCGACCTGGCGGCGCTGCAGGGGACCGTGGCGCTGATGCGCTCGCGCTGCGCTGACCACCAGCTGTTGTTCGGTGACTGCACGGTGCTGCAGCTGATGAAGAGCGCGGCGCGGGGCGGCGGGCCGCACGCCCCCGACAAGCTGAGCTGGTTGCAGTCCCTCTACACCGTGAACCCAGGCGGCGCGGACCCGGACTGGGGCCTGCGGATGCTCGCGCCCGAGCCGCTCTTCGCCGTCGACACGCTCCCGGCGCTGCGCTGGATATGGGCCAGGTGGGGCAGGGACAGGAGAGCGCAGCAGCGCTTGCCGGGCCTGTTGCTTACCGCCATCCGCTTCTCCAGGCGGGAGGTCGTGGAGTGGCTTGTGAAGGACGTGGGCTGCCCGCTGCCGGGGGCACCCGGGGGTGGGGTCCCGCGCGGCCCGCCTGATGGGGAGGACGCGGCCACGGAGGAGGAGGGACCTGTGGCCAGCCTGGTGTGGCTGCAGCAGCAGGGCGCGGACGTGCGCCGGATGCCGAGGCAAGACGCGGAGGAGCTCCTGGCAGGGGCGGTGGGCGGCAGGCAGCTGCGCTTGGCTCGCTACCTGCACGAGGTGTGCGGCGTGGGGCTGGGCAGGACGTGGCCGTACGAGGCAGTGAGGTCGGGCAGCGTGGAGATGGCCGCGTGGTTGCGGGCGGCAGGCCGCGCTCCCGAGCCAGGGACCTACGCAATGCCCTGCTTGTCAGGCGACCTGCCCATGCTGCGCTGGCTGCTGCACGAGGCGGTCACGCCCCTGCCTGACCTGACACTGTTAGGGGTGATCAAGCTGTGGCCCGGCAAGCAGCTCCTGGGGGCTGTGCAGCTGCTGGCGGAGGCGGGCTGCCCGCTGGGGAACGGCATGGCCGCGCTGAAGGCCGCGGCGAGCAGGGGAGACCTCCCCCTGGTGCGGTACCTGCACGAGGTGCACGGCGTTGCGCCGGGGCCCTGGGCGCTGGCCAGTGCAGCACAGGGCGGCTGCGAGGCGCTGCTGGAGTGGCTGGTGGGGGCGGGGTGCAGGGACGGGTTTGAGACCGACCAGGACCCTTACGTGGCTGCAGCGCGGAAGGGCGACCTGGAGAGCTTGTGGTGCCTGCGGCGGCTGGGCATCCCGCTGGGCGGGGAGGTGCTGGTGAGGGCTGGCTTCTGCCCGCTGGGCGTGCAGAAGCTGCTGGCGGAGTGGGGGGCGGCGGCCAGCAGGGAGACGGTGGAACGTGCCCTGGCGGAGGCAAGGCAGGGGATGCGTCCGAAAGAGGTGGTGGTGTGGCTGCAGGGGCTGCTGGGGGGCGCGGGGGGTGCAGCAAGCGGCGAGGAGGTGAAGCGGTAAGGGGCAAGGTGCCGTACACGGGCCAATGAGTGAGAGGGGCGGGGGGAGAGTTCCGCAGTGCTGCAGGCAAGTGAGCGTTCCGGATACTTGGCCATGAAGGACATCAATGTCGTCAATAACTGTAGGATTGGCGAGGGCATATGCATGTCCCCAGGCCTACACCAGCTGCCCTGGATGACATGAACGCCATCCTGCTGGCTGATGGTATCGGGCTATGTAGCCCACGTGGCTTAATAACGCAGGAAAGGCCGCCAGTGTTGTTTGTGTCATTTGGCTTGGGGCTCTGGCAGGTGGCGGTGCCTTGGGTGTGTGGGTTAGCTTGCCCAAGTTGGCCACTGTTGCCTGAGGGGGCTGGTGGGGTCATACAAGTCATACTGTGCAGTCACTTGAAGATCACTTGCTGCGCACCCTTGGGTGCTGGCTGGTGCAGGGATGCGGCAGAAACCTTGAGTACGGCGGGCAGAGCCTGAGAAGTCGGGGAGTGCGTCTCCTGCTGCACCCTGCACCTCCCGTGTACATGTGTACATGTGCAGGGCGTGTTGCGTGAGCCATGACGCGGATGGTGGGTGAACGGCCTGGGGTGGGCCTGGGTGGGCACAGGACACCTCCTGACACGATTTTGACATCTTCTTACGGCGGGCGGAGCCTGAGGAGTCGGCGAGTGTGTCTCCTGCTGCACCCTGCATGAACCTCCGGTGCCAGACTGGCACTCCTGGCCACGCTCCCGGCCACACGTGCCCTGCGGCTCAAGATCTCCGCGTGGTGAGTCAGGGTGAAGTACAACATTTTTGCTGCGTATGTTGTGCATGCTCACGACCCCATTCAGGGCATGCAGCTCGCGGGTGGGGGTGTGGGGCGGATCGGCATGCAGCGAAGCTGCTAGCTGCAGCTGACCGCCAGTACGGCGCCGTACCGGCACCGTTTGCAAACTGATCAATGCTTAGCCAGGACGCTAGGCCACAATGTGCAAAAGGATGTTTAGGTAGCATACGTGGCCTTGCTCTCACGGCTATGCCGACCATTCGCGAAGTTCTCCTTTCGGTCGAGGGAGAGGACCCCACCTCCATTCAACCAATTATTGCTGCCCTAGAAGCATTAGGCTTTGATGCGGATGGCAAGGCTGGCGACGCTTTCCGCTTGCTGAGCGCGGACGAAGCAGAAGGCCTCAACGTTCGGCAGCGGCTAGCGTTAACGGCTGCCATACAATGTGCGGCATACCCTTGTGCATGCCGAAACAGCAGTAGGTTGCAAACGTACGAAATTGGGCTACTGCGAGAGTGCGGCAGAGCTGGCGGGGATCTCCGGGTGTATGTCAGGCTGCTTCTCTGGGGCATGCCGCACTGCGTCATCCTGCGGGTTTGCGACCATTCAGTTGCGTTCCTAGACACCTGGGTCATGTAACGCGTGCAAGTGCGTCGACTGTACGGACAGCCCAGGCCGTGCTCTTACCCCACCCACCCCACACATCGTACCACACGTGGTGTTGACAGACTGGGAGGCACTCGAGTGCTCAGTTGCAGGTATGCCCCCTCTGCCATTCCCCACGCCGTGCAGCCAGCCAACAGTAAAAAGCGGGGGCTGGTCCAGGTGCGGCAGGTGAAGCAGTAGCGCCGGTGGGGCTGCGGGCTGGATGTTGCGTGCGGCTTGCCTGTGTGACCTGCAGCCCCGCGCTGGGGAAGGAAAGGAAAGGCGGGCGAGTTACGGCTTACGGGGTCAGGCCGGCCTGCCGGCGTTGTAGCCAATAAAGGGGCTGCGGCTGGGCCGGTTCTCCACTCATTGCCCCATGCTTCGTCCTCCTCAGCTTACCCAGTTCACATATTGCAACAGGCGTGATTGGTGCGTCAGACCAGCAGATGGAGACGGCGGCGACGATGGTATCGGTGGAAGAGGAGGCGGCAAAGGCGCTAGCGGAGGCGGCGACGAAGGTGTTGGCAAAGACGAGGGCAGCGATGGAGGCGCTCAAGCAGCGGCTCAGCGCTGTGCCGAAGCTCGGCCCGGACGTTGGCCCCAGCAGCAAGGGCAGCAGCAAGAATCCCAGCAGGAGCAGCAGCAGCAAGAGCGCCAGCAGCAGCAGCGAGAGCAGGCCGGACAGCGGCTCCGATGAGGAGGACAGCTGTGATGGCGACGAGGGGCTCCTGGAGGCGGCGCAGGATAACTTCTTTGCGCAGGCGTTCATGTCGGTCCTGCGCCAGCCCGAGATGTACCGGGATGTGCTAGGGGAGGACGAGCCGCCCACCTCCTTCCAGCCCCCGACCAACGAGGAGCTCATGTGGAACCTCGCAGAAGTGCTGGTCAAGGCGAAGCTCCGGGCGGATCAGCGGCAGCAGTAGCGCAGTAGGCTGGCAGGGGTGGCCGCCTGTGCGACGTCGCACAGTGGGGGACCGCATCCCCCTGTGCAGGCGGCGGTGGAGTGCGGGCAGCGCCGGGTTGGCTTCAGCGGTGTGCAGCGCTGCAGCTGCGCCGTTTCTTAGCCGAGCGCCTGCGCTATTTCTTGGCCGCGCGCCGACCACTCTGGCGACAGCTGCGCAACATCAAAGCTTACCTTGACATCATGGCTGGGCTGACTGCAGGCGCGTTGGCTTCCGTATCAGGTGCGGAGGGCTGTGCCGGTTGTGCTGGCCTGTGGAGCTGAGGGCAGTGGTGGGGCCAGCATGTGCTGGGGCGGGTGGGTCGTTGCTGGGGGCTGCGGTGCACGCTGGGCGCGCCAACTGGTGTGGGGTGCTGGGAGCTGTGGGAGGCGGCAGGGGACGGTTGGTGGGTACTGGGCCTTGTGGGGTCCCAGGAGCACGGGGGGGGGGGGCTGCCAGG
Organism: Chlamydomonas sp. 3222; assembly: GCA_004335795.1. Classification (NCBI taxonomy): domain Eukaryota; kingdom Viridiplantae; phylum Chlorophyta; class Chlorophyceae; order Chlamydomonadales; family Chlamydomonadaceae; genus Chlamydomonas; species Chlamydomonas sp. 3222. The sequence continues at coordinate 6,350 of QAXN01000049.1, forward strand.
TCCAGGATGCAAGCGCTGCGCAGCCCGGCCCACGGCCCAAGGCCATAGTGGTCGACGTCACAGCGGCAGGGGATAGCTTGCCCGGCCGCCCTGGCTGTGGGGTGGAGGGCAGGGGCCAGCAGCAGCAGCAGCAGGGGACGGGGGGCTGAGGGAAGAGGCGGTGTGCAGGAGGGGCGGCGTGTGGCATGTGCATGGGACGAGGCGCTTCGCTAAGTGCATGTATGCACATGTCAGCCTTCACAAGCGATACTAACTTCGGCACAATGTCCCGGCCCCCCACGCCCCCCAGGTACAAGCTGCCCGCCCGTCCAGCGGAACCCCACTCCTTCTGCCTGCTGCCCCATCCCGGGTCCGACGGCAGCTCCCCCTACACCCCCTTCGGACTGCAACACGCCTTCTTCGACACCTCCCCCCTCAACGCGGAACCCGTGGAGGAGGCGAAGGTCAACGTGGCCGGCCATGTGGGTGTGCGCCGGGCGGCTGTGGCGGGCGGGCATAGGAGGGCTGCATGGCAGCGGTTGGGTGGTTGGCGGGTGAGCGGTTGGTAGTTGGCAGCGTCAAGGGGCGGTGGCTTGGCGCCGCGGCTGGGCAACGGCTACATAGGGCGTTGCGAACGTCGTGCTCTCCGTATGTGCTTGCGGACGGGCTTGTCAGGCAGGAGTGACGGGGGTAGGGGCCTCGCGTTTCGGACGGGGGCTCCGAGTAATGTTTAACGGAGGTGGGAGAGGGCAGCAAGGGGAGGACGGACAGTGGAGGGCGGAGGGGGAGCCTGTGGGCGCCATGCCGGGTGAGGGCAGGTGTAGGTAGGACAACCTGAAGGGCTTCAAAGCCCTGGCCATGATAATACGGTAAGGTGCTGAGCCAGGCTGGCTGAGCTATACCGGTATCCAGTCTACGGCGCCACGCGTCCGCCCCCATGTCGCCCATGGTCATTCGGCACGCGCTTGGAACGGGACGACTGCAGGCTCCGGCGCTGGCTGAACAGGATTAAGTGTGTTGGATTCTTTGGGTTGAACTTTGCTGTCCGGTGTGAAGTGGGCGCATATCCGTGATGCGCGGTTGGTCGCCTCCTCGTGTGGCTGTGTGCACGCAGTTCACTGGCTGCTTGCCGGCGTTGGGGCCTACGTGCCAGCAGGCTGACACACGTCTGGTAGCTAACTGAAGGTAGCCATTTGCAACCTTGCGTACGGGCCATGGGTGGAAGCGAAGGTGCCCTTGGAGGGCAGGGTACCATATGCATGGATGGGCGCACGGCATCGGTGGCCAACCTAATCGTTGTGTGGCGCTGTTGTGCGAGTAGTCTCGTTCACGTTTTAGGGGTCTCTGGCTCTCTTCCCGTGCTTTGCTGTAGAACGGTTGGGGTTACCCTGCTCCTGAAGGCCCCTTGGGGAAATGAGGTTGTCCAATAACATCCTTGAAAGGAATATGTGTGCAAACCAGTGACGCCATTGCTTAGCATGAAGCCTGACCCGGATAAGGGGCATTTTGTTCCGTGGCGGAGACGACCAGACGTGTACCTACGTGCCTGACCTGACCTGCCAGCTGCCACACCGTTGGTGCTCCCCTAGAATGGCTGTTCCTCACTTGCTGGTCCGGCGGGGGAGCTTCTCTGTGCATGGTCTTTAACAGTTGCAATCAGGTTCCCAGGAAGCCTGACCCCATGCCTGAGGGCCTTGATGCTTTGGGGCCACTGCTGCTCACAGTGCCGTCGGCACAATCAGGGTGTGCGCTTGACCCATGACCAGCCCCGAAACCCAACGGTCAGCACATGTAGCGAAAGTTCTATGACAATAATGAATATATTATTTCTTTTCAAAAGCAAAGGTGCGCACATGGCCGAGACAGCTCTTTTTTGAAGTACGGCAACGGCTGCGTAGCCCCCGCAAAGCGAGGGACAACAGAGGTAGTGCAAGTGAGCAGTATAGTGCACCGACAACTGCAAACGAGCCAGAGGACGGGCACGAGCGCGCTCAGTTCCACTGTCGGCGCGCCGAGCTTTGACGCCCCTCTCGGAATGACCGGGCTGGAACTCCCTTGACGCTCAATTGCATTAGAAGCAGTATGTCAGCATTGTCATGGAGCTCTGCTGGGCCATGTCGCTTACCAGCGAGGCCTCCAAGCAATGTGGTGGTCGTCAGCCCGGCGACACCCAGGGTCACCCCGGCGATCTGGCTACCGTCTTACGCGCCCCTAGGTCAACATGTTATTCTTAAAGCCACTAGAGGAAGGAGGTGCGACCGTAGCAGGGCTTGCTGGGAGTAACTCGGCGGCGGCCATGTTCTAGGCAACTTTGACGACAACCGACCGCGGTGTTCATACTGCTGCGACAAATGCACAGCACCGGGGGATTGATGCAGCATGAGGCTGAGATAACATCAAAGCGGCATGCGTATGCAGCCAGGGTTAAAGGCTGTCGACGGAGCGACCGCACGAGTGCAGCTGCCGCTCTCACTCGGTTGACTCGCACTGACCCCACCTCCACCCTTGCTTTCTGCAGCGGCACCTCCCGCGCGCCCCCCGCCGGCGACGATGACGAGGAGGGCGGTGCCCCCGCGGACCCCGCCACCCTGGCCTTCTGGGAGCAGGAGGTGGCGCAGGTGCCCTACGCCACCATGCAGGTGCGTGTGTGTTGCGGGTGCGGTGCATGCACAGCATGTTACACTCCAGCCTGCTTCTACTCTCATGCATGACCGAGCAACAATTCTACCTGTTCGGGGTCAAGACCATGGGCAAGAAGCGAGCTGCTGCCGAAGCTGCTGCTTGTGCAGCTGCCTGCCTGACATACTCTCCCTTTCCACCACTGCTGCTGCTCCTGTCCTCGACTGTCCTCCTCCCACGCTCAGGCCCTGCTCCGAGCCCGCGGCCTCCGCGTGGCTGGGCGCAAGGACGAGGTGCAGCTTCGCCTAGCGGAGGCGCTGCTGGGGGAGCACACGGCGGGCAGCACGCCCACCGACCTGGACACGCCAGGGGTGCAGCAGCTGCTGGCCTCGGGAGCGGGGGCAGCCAAGCAGCAGCAGCAGCAGGGGCAGGCGGGCGGGGAGGAGGAGGACGAGGAGGCGGCGTGGCGGTCTGCGGTGGAGGCGGCGCTGGCCGAGCTGCAGGACGTGCCGTACGCTGAGATGCAGCGGGCGCTGGGGGAGCGGGGGCTGCGCAGCTCGGGCAAGAAGGCGGAGGTGCAGGTGGGGCGGGGGAGGGGGCGGGGTGGGGTGCGATGGCTTGGGAGGATGCGTGAGAGCAAGGCTGGTGGGTGCGTGAGGGGTAACGGGCCAGGGGCAAGAAGGGGGAGATTGCGGAAGTCGCAGGGGCAGGCGGCCAGGGCCAGGGGGGAATAGGGCGGATTGCGGAGAGGGGCGGCCGCAGGGGAATAGGGCGTGTTGCCGTGGTCTTGGCTGGCGCGAGTGTCATGGGACGTTGACTATGGGGAAAGGCAGGCGGACGCCGGCGCTGCCTCCAGCATGGACGTGCCGCTGCCCGCACACCCTGCGCACCGCATGCACCCGGTTATCTCGCCATACCTCATCCGACCTCTGCCTGTCGGCCCCGTGACCCCACAGCTGCGGCTGGCGGAGGCAATCGCCGAGGAGCGCCTGGGGGGCGGCGCGGAGCAGCAGCAGCAACAACAGGAGCAGCAGCGGGGGAAGGATGTGGAGAAGGAAGGGTGAGTTGCGCAATATCCACGGAAGGATCTGCACGCTTGTGGGCTTGCTTGGGTTGTCTAGGCCTTGCTACGGGGCGTCCTTTTGACCCGCACAGCCGCACACGCCTGCGCGTGTGTTGCGTGGCTGGTGGGATGAAACAACGCCCCATATCAAACCCGTCCCGGCTCACTTTACCCCCAGCGTGACCTTACCACACGCGGGGGGTCATTCTTACCGGGGACACCACTCGTCCTCCAGCTCACCCCTGCCTGCTAACCCACACTGCCCGCCGCGCTCGGGCCGGTAGTGACGCCCGGCCGTGCTCCCTGGGCCTCTGGTTTCCCGCCTCCAGCACTGAGGCGCCGGGGCCCCCCTGCCGCCGGCCGGGATGACAGCCGCGCCCCACAGAAACCCACAGCACAGGGGGCGGGCAGCACACAGGCCACGCCGCACGGCACGGCACAGGGGCTCACCCCGCGCGGCTCAGCCCGGCGGCACTGGGCGATGGGGACGACAGCGCGGACTGACCCCACTCCACCGCCCCTGCTCCTGGCGGCCCAAGGGCCCCCGACCCTGGCAGCGCGGCAGCCTGGCCGAACAGTGGGCAGCAACCGCATAATTTGAGCCACACGCCATCCCCTACCTCTGCACCTCTTGTGCACCGCACGCCCCTCCCATACCACACGGAGGCCTTGCACCCAGGGCTGCTGACCCTCTCGCCTCTGTCCCCTCACCCCTTCCCATCCTCCCCCTGCCTACCCCCCCTCCCAGCTCCGGCCCCTCCCCCGACCTGGTGTCGGAGCTGCTGGCGCTGCCCAGTGAGGAGCTGGCTGCGGAGCTGGCGGAGCGGGGCGCGCCAACCCGCGGGTCGCGGCAGCAGCTGGCGATGAGGCTGGCGGCGCTGATGGACGCCGAGGTGCGGCAGCAGGTGGCCAGGTGAGAAGGGGAGAGGGGAGGAGAGGGGAGACTGGGGGAGGGAGGGGGGCATGGGAGGCAGTGGGGATGTGTTTCAGGAAGGGGGGAGGGATCGAGGTGCGGCAGCAGGTGGCCAGGTGATGGGTGACAGAAGGAGCTGCAGGCGGAGGGTTAGGGATGGGATGGGATGGGTTGGAAGGGCGGTAGGAATGGCTGAGGGGGGTGGGGGAGTGGCGCGAGGAGTCATTTATGGGTGGCGGGCGCCGCTGGATGCTTGCCTTACGCCAGGCTGTTGGTCGACCGGGGTGGGCCCTCCTTCACTGGCGCACCCCAGGGACACAAAGCAGGAGGGACGCGAGGAGGAGTACGACGAGTACGAGGAGGATGAATACGAGGACGAAGCGGAGTACGAGGAGGGGGAGGAGGAGGATGCACCTGCCGCCGCCGCCGCCTCCCGGCCCGGCGCGCGGGCGGGCTACCCGCCTGTGGACCCCTCCGCGCTGAGCGCCGCCGACCGGCGCCTGCTGCTGGCCGCGGAGGCGGAGGCGCTGCGGGCGGAGCACGGGGGCAAGACGCGGCAGCAGCTGTACCAGGTGGGGCGGGATGGGGGTGCAGCGTTGGGTGAGGGGGGTGCACGGGCAGGAAAGGCATAGGCGCGCTGCCGGTGGCGGCGCTGGTCGATGACTGCTGGCTCTGGCTCTGGTTGCGCGCCGCAGCTGTACGACGGTTGCACACACCCGCTAGTCGGCAGCACCCAGCAGGGTAAGCAGAGCATGCTTTGACCCTACAGACTCTCCTTCACCACCCCCAACAACACCCCGTTACGCACTTACGCCCCCAGGAGCTCAAGGCCGCCCGCCCCAGCCCCACGCCCGCCTACCAGGGCGCGGGCGTGCTGCTGGACCAGCTGGTGCGCCACGTGTCGGAGCAGCGCGTGGAGGCCGCCATCGAGGTGCGTGTGCCGTGACAACAACAACGTGCTGTGCATGAGGCCTCCTGTGCATGAACGTATCCTGGCGTGCTGCTGGACCAGCGCCACATGCATTTTACCTCTGCCTTGGTACTGGGAGCGCGTCTGCTCCCCTACCACCTGAGCTCCCTCTCCCCTTCCCTCTGCCTCACGCCCCCCAGGCCGCCCTGGCCGACCCGGCCGTCGCTGACCAGCTGTCCGCCCGCCTGCACCGCCTGCGCACCGGGGGGACCGCGCAGCCTGCCGCCGTCGCCACCCCCTCCGCCTTCGGACCCGCCGGTGCCGGCGAGTCCGGCCCCATCGACTACCACAAGCTGACCCCCGGGGAGGTCCGGCGGCTGCGGGTGGAGGACCTGCGGGCGGGGCTGGAGGCGTTCGGCATGGACAGGTGGGGCAGGGGGAGGGATGGGGAGAGGGAGTGAGGGAACGAGGCTGTGCGGATGGGCTGCGAATGAGCAGCTGCGCGCGCCCCGATGGCGGCCCGCCAGTGCAGCTGCAAGGTGGGTGTGTTGCGCTGCAAGGGCAAGGTGGGTGGCGTGGTTCGCCGTCCCGCGCGCTCCCATCTGCATACTCCTGTGCGCGCTCCTGACCCGCTACCCGCCCAACGCCCCAGCTCCGGCACCAGGCACCAGCTTGCTGACAAGCGTTTGTGTTTAATCTCCATTCCCTCCTCTTTGTCCCTGTCCCTGTCCCTCATCCGCTTCTCTCCCCCTCAGCTCCGGCACCAAGTACCAGATGGTGGAGCGGCTGCGTGCCGCCATCGAGGCACGCAACACGGAGGAGCTCAAGGCGGCGTCGGTGGGCGCGGCGGGCCCGGCGGCGGGTGGCGGCGCGCCCAAGCGTCCCGGCCGCCCCTCCGCCTTCTCCACGAGCCCCGACACCGCGGTGCTGGAGACGGTGCTGGGCATGGCGGTGCGCACGCTGCGGCAGGAGCTGGACACCCGCGGACTGCCCACGGGCGGCAGCAGGACCGACATGCAGAAGAGGCTGCTGGACGCCATGCGGCAGGTGGGTGTGTGTGGGTGGCGGGAGCCGGGGGAGGGGAGCTGGTGCAGGGGCAGGTGCATGATGGAGTCTGGATGCGCTGCCGCTGTTGGTCACTTGCTGGCGGGTGCTGGGGTTGAGGGTTGAGGGTGGTCGGAGGTGCGGTGCAGTGCAGTGGTGCAACACTGCGGCCCGTTGGAAGTTCCCCACAGGTAACTGGGGCTGTGAGTGTCGGGGGGGGGGAGGCGGGGATGTGGGGCGCGAGCGGGAGGGGGTGTCCGGTTTTCCGCTCAGCAACCGACGCACGCGCGCCTTGCTGCTCGCCGTACGCAGGAGGCGGATACCGCTCGGCGCACTGCGGCTGCCGCAGCCACTGCTGCGGAGGCTGCGTCTGCTGGCGAGGGGGGCGCCGCCGGCCCCGAGAACAACTTCGCGGAGCAGCTGGTGGAGCTGGCGGCGCTGCCCGAGGGCCAGCGCGCGGCGGGCGTGCTGCGCATGCTGCAGCAGCAGCCCGAGAAGTTGCGCGTGCTGGGTGGCGAGGCGCCCGTGGACGTGGCGGTGGTGGCGGGCTGCCCGCCGGGTGAGCAGCGCGGTGTGTGTGTCGCCAACCCTGTGCGTGTGTGTGGTTTGGAGGGCTGCACAGCTCCGCCGGTGAAGCCGGTCACATTTGTGGGTTGCGGTGGGCTGGCGGGGGCGGGTGTCAAGAGACAGGCAGGAACATGTGCATGGGATGAGAGGGGGGAGAATGCGGCTTTATAGTGCTCTGGAGGGAACTGGGTGGAGCTCAGTGTTGTGTCTGTGCTGCGCCCAGCCACCTGCCCGACTGGTTTCCCGTGTTCCCGCTGCCCCATGCTCCCAGGCCGCGTGGATCTGGCGCAGCAGTCGCTGGACGCCGCGCGCTGCCTGCTGGACGCGCTGCACACGGCAGTGCTGGAGAGCCCCGCGGAGGCGCGCGACAGGCGGGAGGCGGCCGAGGCGCTGCACCGCGCCGAGCTGGCGGCGGCGGCCGGCGGCGAGGCCGGCGCTGAGGACGAGGAGTACCAGGGGGAGGAGGACGCGGAGGGCGGCAGCGCGATGCCGGTGTCGGGCCCCGCGGTGGCGGGCGGCGTGGAGCGCCCCGCCAGCGGCGTGGTGGTCAGCGTGTGGTGGCTGGACGGGGCCACGGGCTCCGCCGCGCGCCTGTCGCCCGCGCAGCTGCACGCGGCCACGGCGGCGGAGCTGGCGGCGGGCTGCATGCCGGCCGTGCACCCGGGGCTGCTGGCGGTGCCGCCGCCCAGCCCGCTGTGCCTGGACGTGCCGGCCCTGGACGGACCGGTGCCGCCGGCGGCGGAGGAGGCGGGCGGCGGCGCGGCGCTGGTGGGCGGGCTGGAGGCGCTGGCGGCGGAGCTGGCGCGGTCGTGCCACGTTGCGTTCCCAGCGCTGCCGGCGGGCGGGCGGCTGTACGGCGCGGTGGTGGCGGCGCTGGAGGAGGCGGGCGTGCCGCACGTGGGCAGCCCGGCGGAGGCGGCGGCGCTGGCGGCGGACCGCGTGGGGTGGGTGGTGTAGGGGAGGGAGGGGTAGTGGCCGGGCAGGCACGGGTGCGGCCCTCGGTCAGCTGTGAGCGTGGGCGCCCCCATCCAAGACCCCACAGTGGTGGGGCACGGCGTTTCAGCATGCACACACATGGCGCCCTGCGGTCGTGTGGTGGTACTTGTTGCACATGCGTCTTGTTCATGCGCACTAGAAGCCTTGCTGCAGAATCTCCTCGTCCCGGGCGTCCATTTGACCCGCACAGCCGCACACGCCTGCGCGTGTGTTGCGTGGCTGGTGGGATGAAACAACGCCCCACAGTGGACTCTTCCGGCTCACTTTACCCCCAGCGTGACCCTACCACACGCCGGGGGTCATTCTTACCGGGCACAGTTTCCTTGACCGTTGCACGATACCCGTCCTGGTTGCCGATAGCTGCTTGCGCAACACCACTGCCATCTGTCGTTGCATAAACGCACGCCCCGCTGTGCCTAGTTCCTGTGCCCATCCCCCACCAGCTCAGTGGGTCGGATTCCTCCTCACCGCATTGCTACTGCTGCTACTGCTATTTCAGCCTGTCCGCGTACTACCGTCCGCCCTGCCGTACCTCCCTTCTCACACTCCTGCTCACTCCCCTCCTGCTCGCAGCGTGCTGGACAAGCTGCGCTCGCTGCAGTACCCTGTTGTGCCCCTGATGGAGCTGACGGCGGAGGACGTGGCGGGCCAGGAGCAGCACATGGTGCAGCAGCAGGAGCAGCAGCAGGAGCAGCAGCAGGAGCAGCAGCAGGAGGGGCAGGGGCAGGAGGAGGGCGGCGCTCCCTCGGCGCTGCAGGCCAAGCTGGAGGCCTGGTGTGCGGAGCAGGTGCGTGGGGTACTAGGAGCTGTACCTCCAGAGGGCCCAGCAGCAGCAAGCTGAGCTTGATGACAAGGCCTGACAAACCGTGGCCCGGTTCCCAGCCTGCCTGACTCCTGACGCGCCCAAGAGCCCCTTACATCCGCCGTTAAATCACCTACCTGCTGTACTGGGAGGGCCAGCTACCTTCAGCATCATCATGCACACGTTCACCCCCCGCACCGGCACCCTCTCCTCCCCCCAGGGCCTGGACCCCTCCACCACGCTGTTCCTGCTGCGGCCGCGCCACGCCGCTGGCGCCTGGACGTCGGCCGACGCGCTGACGGCGCTGGGGGCGGCGCGCGTGGCGGCGGCGGCGCCCGTCGCCTGGCGTGGGCTGCTGGGGCAGCGGCTGCCGGGCGACGGCGGGGAGGAGGAGGGCCGGGGCGGCGTGAACAGCCTGGTTGTGGAGCCGGCGCCGTCCGGCCGCACGCACGCGCGGTTCGTGTGCCCCGTCATCGACTCACCGGGTGGGTCGGGGTGGGCGCGAGTGGGCCGGTCGGGGCGGGTCGGAGAGGGGCGGGAAGTGGAGAGGGCGTGTACTGGATCGTCGCCTGCACAATGAGAGCGCGTGCAACGACAAGTGAGATATGGTCTTGTTCAGGCTTCCGTGGTTCTAGTGAGAAGCATGAATACCCATCATGGTCAGCACGACATGACACGTGCCCGCCCGCTTGGTCCCCCTGCTCCTTGCCTCCCCAGACGGCCCGGTGGCGCTGCTGCCCGCCGAGGTGGAGATCTACGACACGCAGCAGCTGCTGCTGGAGAACCAGGCGGACGTGGAGGAGTGGGAGGCCATGCGGGACGGCGCGGACGAGCAGGTGCGCGCACACCCTGCATCCCCTGCACCCCCTGCGTGCCTTGACGGAAGAAAGGCACCAGCGGTACTAGCCCACACCCTGCACCACCCACCGTCCCTCACAGTACCCCTTGTTCGCCGCCTCAAAACACCTTCGACGAGACCCTCTGAACGGCTCTTCACACCTCCGACCCGGTATGCACCTCGTCCGCCGCCCTACTCCTACGGGACCTGCCGGAGCAGCTTCCACACGCCGGACATGCCAATTGCTTTTCCCACACCTCGTGTTTGCTTGTCGACATACAACTGTGTCCCCGCAACTGCATCGCTACACGCTGCACGCGCAGGAGCTGGCGGAGCTGCGCCGCCAGGGCCTGGCCGTGGAGCTGGAGCCCTGGCGCACGGGCGCCACCGCCGCTGCAGACGCCGCCGCCGGCACCGCCGCCGCGCTGCCCGCGCACGCCACCGTGCGCCTGCACACGCCGCCGCGCCTCAGCCGCAAGACCACGCACGCCGTGCGGCACGCCGCCGCCGCGCTGTACGGGCAGCTGGGTCTGCGCGGCGGCGCGTGCGTGGAGGGGTGGGCGGAGCTGCCGGCGGGGTACGGCGCGTCGCTGGAGCCAAGCGAGGAGCAGATGGGCGGGCCGGTGCCCACGCTGTACGACCCCGACCCCATCATCCTGGAGCGCCTGCAGCGGCTGGCGGAGGCGAGGACGGCGGCGGACCCTGCCCCACTGGAGGACTACTACGACGCGGGGAGCAGCTGGTGGGTTTGGTTGGGTTTAATACGGGGTGGAATCTGTGTGTGGGGGTCGTGTGGAAAGAGGGAGGGGGGTATTGTGGGACTACCCTGACTCAGGGAGCAGCTGGTGGGCCGTGGCTGGGTGGGTTAGGGGTTGAGTGCGGATGGATGTAGGGGGTCGTCAGTGGAGGGCAAGTCAACGGAAGCCCGCGTTTCTCGGACTGGCGGTCGCTTGGCTGTGATTCGCGGCCCAACGGAGCTCCTGCTGGTCCTATGTCTGGCATGGCCAAGTCCTCCACCAGCACTTTCCTGATGCGGTGCGCTGCATTGCACTGCATCGTGCTGTGGATATCCGCGCACTCCAGCCCCATGCCCGCATGCGCATCGCAGGTACGCCGACCTGTCCCGCTTTGACCCCTCGGTGCGCCTGGTGGGCGCCGCCAACGGCGAGGGCGTCACCGTACGCATCGCTGCCGTACGGCCCGACCTGCCGCTGGCGGGCGCGGCGGGCGGCAGGGGAGACCCCGCCGTCGTAGCGGCGGCAGAGCTGGGCCTTGCGCCCGCCACCCTGCTCCGAAACCTGGCCAACGTGGCGCTCGCCCGCGCCGCGGAGGCCGGCAACCGGCGGGCGCTGCTGCCGGCGGACCCGTACGTCGGGCCGGCGGAGGAGGCGGCTGCGGCGGCTGAGGCTGCGGCAGCGGCGGCGCGGGCGGCTGAGGCCGCGGAGGGCGGGGAGGGGGAGGTATTGGTTGGCGAGGTGGTTGGCGGCGCTGCGGTGGCGGGTGTGGAGCTCCCTCCGCAGGCGCTGCAGCTGGCCATGCCTCCGCAGCTGCCGCTGTACCACACGGCCGTCATGCAGCACCTGCGGGTGGGTGCGGGCTGGGGGTGGGGGTTCGGTCGAGGATGGTGGGTGGGCGTTGGCTACCAGACCGGTGATGGGATGTAAGGAGTGGGCGCAGAAAGGGGTGGCCGAGGTCCGGCAGGGCTACTGCCTCAACCTGCATGCATGCCGCGGCCAGGCTCCCGTGCTCGGTTGCGTCGGTTGTGTACCTGTTGGGTTCCCAGCGTCTGAGTGGAGCCCGTTGCGCGCCTGTAGGTGCATGCCTAAACCGTTTCCCTTGCCCGCCTCACCCTGCACCCCCAGGAGTCTGACACGTTCAACTGGTGGGTGGAGCGCGAGGACGTGGACTGCCACGACGACCGGGAGGGGCCGGAGCGGGTGGGTGGAATGGAGGGAAGGGGCGGGGTGGGAGCGGGTCGTGGGAGAGGAGGGAAGGGGAGGGCCGGAGGGGAGGAGCGGAGGCGCCGGAGCGGGTGGGTGTAGGGGGCGGGGCGGGGCGGGGGCAGGGAAGGGGCGGGGGCAAGGAGGGGGCGGGGACTGGATAGGAGGAAGGGCAAGCTGGGGCCGTAGAGGCTGCCAGGGCTGCAGGCGACTGGAGGTGTGGGTGCGCCGCATCAACAACCTTGCCCTGGCAGCGGGGGGGATTCCTCGGGTTACCATGCTGCGCTGCATGGCTGTCCCGATCTGCCTCGGCCGCCGCGCCGCCTCCTGTGCGTGCCTGTGCGCATACCCTGCCGCATGCCTGAGCCATGAGCTAGGGCACAGGTCTTGAGGGCCCATCGCGCGCCCCTGGTGGTCTGCTTCCGCCCTCCTCCCCCGCCACCCCGCCACCTGCCCACTCCGCCTCAACCCCCACCTGCAGCTTGCCATGGCGAACGAGATCTGGCGGGAGGCGCGGGAGAGGGAGACGGGCCTGCCGAGCTCGGTGAGCAGGGCCGAACCTGGGTGGGCAGCACGCCCTGCGCGCACGTGTGGATGCACAACGCCTATGCATGGGGCGGGCGTGCAGTGCAGTGCAGTGCAGTGCAGCATGCCCCATGCGCTCGTTATGGTGTTGATCCCTGTGCGCTTTTGCGCGGTGCTTGGCGGTCCCGCGTCCCTGGCCCGCTACCCCAGCCTGACCTGCCCTGACCTGGTCCTTTCACTCCAAGTGCTTCCACGGCCACCCCCTGTCCTGTCCTGTCCTGTCCGACCTCCCCCTGCCTCAATCTACACACTCCGTCTGTCTCCCTACCGCCCATCCCCTTGCCCCCTGCCCCCCAGGAGGGCCCCTTCCCTGAGCTGGAGGACCAGGCGGCGGGCGAGGCGCTGGAGGCCTACCACATGCGCCTGGACGCGGCGGTGGAGAAGCTGCAGGTGCGGGCGGGGGTGGGGAGGGAGACGCGGGGCCGGGTACGCGTAAAACGCCACCCCGGGTTAGGGGTGGGGGGCGGTGGGGAAGCAGCTTGAGGTTGCCTGCAACGTTGGGATGGAGGGATGGCCGACGTGTACGTGCGGCACAGTGCGTTGTGGGGCATGGGAAGCGTGCCTTGCTGGTGGGCTGGTGCCCTTGCCTGAACCTACACCTACACCAGGCGCCCCGCTCACACTGACGGCCATCTGACGTGCTCCTGTCACCCCTTGCCCTCCGCCTCTCCGCCGCTCTATCCCTGAATGTTCTCCTCCATGTCACCCCTGCCCACGCCCGCACCCCGCCGAAGCTGCTGCTGCTGTTGCTCTCAGGCCCCAGCGTTTCCGTGCTTTCCTTACGTCCCCCATGCCCCTGACACGCTTCCCTTCGCACTGCACCGCGTCATCCCCCCGCAGGAGCTGCCGTTCGGGCAGCAGCTGGTCAAGGCCCTGCGCGCCGTGTCGCTGGATGAGATGCGCACGGCGGACACCGTCGACATAGCCATCGCGCGCGACCCGGACGTGGACCTGCCGGGCCCCGACGACGAGCTGCCGGAGGGTGGCGCGGGGCCGGAGGGCGAGGACCCGCGCGAGGCGGCGTCGTGGCAGCTGGCGGCCATCGAGGAGCTGGCGCGGAGGCACGGCTTCGAGCTGGTGCCCACGGAGGATGCCGAGGAGATGGGGGCGGAGGGCGGGGAGGTGGAGCAGGAGGAGGGGGTGGTGGAGGAGGAGGACGAGGAGGCGGCGGAGCAGGAGCAGCTGCTGCTGGAGAGCATGTGCGACAACGAGGACGAGGTGATGCAGCTGCGCACCGGCATGCTCACGCCCGTGCAGCTGTACCTCCGATTCAAGGTGCGTGTGGGGTGGTGTGTGCAAAGCAAGGGACGGAAGCCATGGTCGGCCAGGTGCCCCGCTCGCACGTGCAGCTTTCGTGCACCCGGCAGCTGCACTGCCGCACACACATAGTGCTACTTGCTTCCAGCCTGTAACGAGTGATTTGCCTTGTTGTTCCCCTGCTGTGTCCTCCCGCCTTTCCCCTACCCTGACCCCGCAACCGCATCCCTACACAACGCCCCTGGCCTCACGCCGAGTGCCGCTCAATCCCCACGCTAAACCCCTCTCTCCGTTTCGTCCCTTGCTTCCGCAGTCCCGCCAGGCCCGCAAGCCGCCGCAGTCGCACCCGCTGCTGCTGGCCGCCGGCTCCTCCGCCGTGCCCTTCGACGACTACATCCAGTCGGACGGGGAGGAGGGCGAGGCGGAGCTGGCGGAAGCTGGGGCCGGGGCCGCGCGCCAGGGCGCCAAGCAGCAGGCAGTGGCGCGTGCGGCCCAGGCGGACCAGGAGCTGCCCGACCAGGGCGAGGAGCAGGAGGAGGAGGAGGAGGAGTACCAGCGGGAAGAGGGGCTGGTGGTGTTCACGCCCGAGGAGGAGGAGGCGGGGATGGTGACGCCCTTCAAGGAGGATGACGACAACGAGCCTCCCTACGTGTGGAAGGTGGGCGCGGGGTGGGATGGGGAGGAGTGGGGTGTGCGGGGACAAGCGGGGGTCAGGGGGAGGGGAGCGGGGGCGGGGGTGCTGGGATCGCCGATGGGGGCGACTGCTCTGGCTGGGGGTGTGGAGAGGAATGGCAACAGCCGCTCATGCGCTCAACCGGTCGTTGCACACCAACTTGCTTCAGCATTGCGCTCGCGTTCCTGCATTTATTGCAGGGCCGACTAGAAAATTCAAAGCACGTGGTGGCCTGCTTATGTGTGCTAGTGCGTGTTGGCGGGTATCGCATTGGCGTGTTGCCCACGGCCACTGCCCCCCTGCTGCCCCCCTGCTGCTCCCCCCAGTACGACGTGCCCCCCGACGATGCGGTGGAGCTGCCCGCCCACGACTCGGCCCGCGTGCTGGCGGGCGCCCTGGCAAGCGGCGCCGCCGGTGGGCTGGTGGTGGACGTGGCGGCGGACGTGGCGGCCACGGCGGAGGGCGGGCGGCTGCCGCTGGAGGAGCTGGAGGTCATGGTGGCGCTGGACCTGGGGTACAGGCCGGAGGTGCGTCGTGGGAGGCGGTTGGCGGTGATGACACGTGCACCCGGTGTTGTGCACGAGGGTGGGAGGCATGCTGTGGGGTCGGCCACCTTGCCTGTTTGCGGTGGCTGGTGCTGCTGGGGTACCCAGGGCCCCCCCACTCACGCGTCCGTGCCTGCGGCCCTGCTCCCGTACCACCTGCTGCCGCACCTCCTGCTGCTGCTGCTCCTAACATGCTGCCGCCTCCTGCCTCCCCATCTCTGTCTTGAACCCGCCGCCCCATTCCCCCGCCGCTCCTTTCCCTCACCCAACTCCCCTGCCGCTCCTGTGCCTTACCCAGCCCTCCTCCCCCTCCTCCCCCCCACCCAGGCGGTTGTCTCGCACGAGGACGGCACGCCGGACGTGGCGCTGGTGGGGTCGTGCCCCGACGGCATGACGCGGCACGTGGTGGCCGGCGACTGGCCGGGCAGCCTCATGCACGTGCCGGGATTCGAACCCCTGGCCGCCATCGCGGCTGCCGACGGCTACGGCGGCGCCGCCGCCGACGAGGAGGACGAAGGCGAGGAGGCGGACGGCGGCGAGGGCGGCGCGGGGTCCGCGGCGCAGGGCCCGGGGCTGGGGTACGGCGAGACGATCGACTGGGAGGAGGAGGAGGCGGCCGGGCGGTCGGGATTGGAGGAGCTGGCGGTGCCGGGCTGGAGCAGGGAGCAGGCGTTTGGGCCGGACCCTGACGCGGTAGAGAGCATCACGCCGGCGTCGGTGGTGGCGATGGAGGAGGCGGCGGCGGCGGGCGACGCGGAGGGCGTGCTGCTGGCGGCGGCGGTGCCACCCATGGCGCCCACGCGCGTGTGGGTGGTGGTGGGCGGCGGCGCGGGGGAGCACGCTGCGCGCGAGGCGGGCATGGACGCGGGCGCCAACGTGCTGGCCAAGCTGGCCGTGTACCAGGACCTGGTGGTGGGTGCAGGGGACCATGGGGCGGGTGCAGGGGGTGCACGAGGGCGCGGGGGGGTGGGGTGCAGGGGAAGGAGGGGAGCTGGGATTCAGGCGCTGGCGTTTCGTGTGCATAAGGTTACGCCCCAAGGAGGGCCCATGGAGTCCGCGACTGTGCTCCGAGCGACACCTTCATCGGCAGGGCTTGCAGGAACGCTGTCCCTTACGCCCCCAGCTGCGCTCAGGGATCGCCCTTCGTAGTAACCCAAATCCTCGCCATACCGCCCTAACCCCCCTGCCCTCCAGGTTGAGCCCTTCCTGCTGGCCCCCCTGGGCGAGGGCTACGACCAGCAGCAGCGCCGCGCCGAGCTGCTGCGCCGCCGCACCGAGTACAGCGCCGGCCTGGGCATGCCCGACCACCAGATGTCGGCCGCCATGCAGCCCGAGGCGCTGGTGGCGCCGCCGCCGCAGGAGACGGGGCTGCCGGAGAGCCACCTCATATACGCTGTGCCGCTGGCAACAGGTGGGGCGGGCTCTGCATGTGCGGGTTGGGCGCCCGAGGGAAGAAGGGGAGCGACCTGCAGCGGCTTTAGTGCGTTGTGTGATGGAGGCTGTCATGCTGCCTGCCCTGCATTCTTTTTTGTATACACCTTGTCGACTGGCCTGCCCACAGGGTGGGGCTTGCGGCCCTGGCACATGTGCCACTGGATGCGAGACCCATTCCTCGAATTCCAGCTGCTCTCTTCGACGGCATACCACTCGTGCCTTAACCCTGCGCCCCTGACGCCTCCCCGCCCCTGACCCCGCCCTCCCCAGTCCTGCGCCCCACTGCTGCTGAGGCGCTGGACTCCCTTGAGCGCTCCATGCACCGCGAGGGCGTGGCGCCGCACGGGCTGAGCGAGCTGGCGCGGCAGCAGCGCGACGTGCAGCGCGACGTGGCAGCGGAGCTGGCGGCCAGCGGGATAGAGGTGCGTGCGGGGGTAAATGGGGTATGTGCGGGGGGCGACATGGGGAGCAGCACGGCAAGCAGCACACGGACGGGTCGAGAGGGTGCTGGCTGCAGCAGTGGGATAGAGGTGCGGGCTGGGGGCCGGGAGTGGTGGTAGCGGTGTGTGCGGGCGGTGGCAGGGGGTGCAGCACATGAACGGGTCGAGAGAGTGTTGGCCGCGGCTTGCGCAGTGCCCGGCTGATTAGTGATTCCGACCCACAGCGAACCCTAGGCCCCGTTCCGGGGCCGCCCTCGGGATGTGCAGAGCTTTCACGCGCCCGCTGCCTGCTCGGGGTCCCGCGTCTCACATTCCACGCGGCACCCCGCGCCTCCGTCGCAGCGGGCCCCACTGCACCCCTCACAGCCCTCTGCGTTTTGTGCAGCCCTTTTCGCGGTTTCTCGTCTCATACGGCGTGCGCGAAAGCCAACGTGCACCTAGAATGCTACGCTTGCTGCCCTCCTTGCCAGCACCCCTCGCACAGCCCAGCAATCCACATCCACGCACAGCCCTTCCCAGGGCGGGTCGAGAGAGTGTTGGCCGCGGCCTGTTCAGTGCCCCGCCAATTAGTAATTCCGACCCACAGCGAACCCCAGGCCCCGTTCCGGGGCCGCCCCCGGGCCGCAGCCCCCTCTCGCCCCCGCCGGTTGCCGCGGCACCCTGTCAGCGGTGCCACCCCACCCAACGGCACGGCGGGGCACGGCCGCGCCCTCACAGCCCTCGTATACCGTACCCCCACCCACCCTATGCACAACACAGTCGGCACACGTACACCCAGATCGCATGTTCACAACAACCCCCAGCGTCAGAAGACGCTGTAATTCTGCCGTACTGAAGCCAACCGCTGTGATGCCTGCTCCCTCGCCTCCCGCCCCTCCCTACCTCTGCAGGGCGTGGGCAGCCTGTGGCAGGGCCCGCTGGACGACTCCACCGACGACGCCTCCACGTGGTGGCCCGGCGCTCCGCCCGCCGCGCCGTACGACCTGGCTGAGTTCGCGGAGGCGGCGGCGCGGGCGGGCGCCGTGGTGCTGGTGGCGGGTCGCGGGGACATGGCGGAGGGCGGCACGCTGCAGACGCTGCTGGAGCTCAACGGCGTGCCGTTCGTGGGTGGGTGGTCTGCCCCTGCTCCACCAGCTCTGTGCATGCTGCTTGACCATTTTAAAGCACATCATCACCCCACGAGTACGGCGTGCCATGCACTGGCCAGTAGCAACGGGTCGAGAGAGTGTTGGCCGCGGCTTGCGCAGTGCCCGGCTGATTAGTGATTCCGACCCACAACGAACCCAAGGCCCCGTTCCGGGGCCGCCCCTGGGACGTGCAGTGCTTACACGCGCCCGCTGCCTGCTCGGGGTCCCGCGTCTCACGACCCACGCGGCACCCCGCGCCCCTGTCGCAGCGGGCCCCACTGCACCCCTCACAGCCGGCCAGCTTCCACCTCGCACATGCGGGCACCTAACCTGCCACAATGCTTCCGGCCCCACAACGCTGACAGCCGTCCAGCCGCACCCAACCCACGCTCCCACACCCGCATCACCGCACCTGTGCATGAGGGCTCCAGCGGATTGCTGCAATGCCAAAGCCAGCGCACGTGCCGTCCGCCCTGCACTCCTCCACTGCTGCGGCCCCGCAAGCCCTGTTCGCTTGCCATCCTCCAACCACACCACAAGCCGTGGCCAGAACCCGCCGTACCGTCCCAACACGGTTCAACTTGCATCCCTGCTTCTCACCTGCCCACCTGCACCCTGCCCCTGTCCTCCCGCCCACCTGCCCACCTACCTCTGCCCCCTGCCTCCATCCCCTCTCGCCCACCTCTCCCCGCGCAGGTCCGGGCAGCGAGCAGCTGTCGTGGCTGTGGGACCGTGTGGAGACCGCGGACCTGCTCAAGGTACGGCGGGACATAACGGCTGTGTACGGCGGCTGTACGGCAGCGTGCATGTGCGCAGCTGCATGCACGTGCGCGCCGGCCTTTTTGTCAAGCGCCGTAGCGCCGTGACCTTGCTTTGACATTGCACCTGGGACACACCTTTCTTCTCGCCGCACCGACACCCGCCCCGTCCTGCTCCCGCTCTCCGCCCGCTCCCACTGCCACCCGCCTCGCTGCAGACTCTGTCGGACCAGGGCGTCTACACGCCGCCCCGCTTCACGCTGCAGTGGGAGGACTGCGAGGCCATCGCCACGCTCACGGAGCAGGAGGCGGCCATGGTGAGGGCAGGGGAGGGCAGGGGAGGGCAGGGGGAGGGGGAAGGGAGGAGGGAAGGTAGCAGAAATGCTGCCCAGGGCAGGGGCTGTCGACAGGGCAAGACAGGGGCGATGAATGGGCAACGCAATGGGCAGGGATGAACGGAAAGTGCTATGCGTGGTCCCTACTCGTACGCAGTCGACATGCCGCCGTCACGCATGCCTGCGCACGGGCGTTGACGGACGGTCAACGGCCGTGCAAAGGCGAACCACGGTGCAAGGCTGCAAAGGCCGGCTGCGCCTCCCTCGCTTGTTACCCTGCACGTCGAGTGGCACATTCCTCAACCGTTCAACCACAACGCACGCTGCGCTCCCCGGGGCACCGCATGTCCCAATCCCATTTCGCTCCCGCGCTCCCCGCTGCCCCTCCCCCGCTTCCCCAGTTCATGATGCGGCTGCGGTCCGAGCTGTACACGGCGGAGCAGATGGAGCGGCCCGACGCCGTGCTGCTGCCGCTGCTGGTTCGCCCCGCAGGCCAGGCGGCGGGCTGCGGCGTGGCGCGCCTGGACCGCGGCTCCGACCTGCTGGCGTACGCCACCGCACTGCGCTACGGCGCCGCCGCTCTGCCGCCCAACACCCTCTCGCACCCGCACCCCGGCGTGCCGCTGCCGCCGCGGCCGCCGCCGGCGCTGGTGTTCGAGCCTTTCACTGCCGCCGAGCAGCTGCTGCTCGCCGTCGGCGGCGGCGACGCTGGGGTGAAGGGCAAGTCCAAGGCCGCCGCCGCCGCCGCCGTGCCCGAGCTGCACATCCTGTCCGCTGACTCGGACTCCGAATCCAAGTGGGTGGACGTGAGCTTCACGTTGCTGGGGCCGCTGGGCCGCATGCGCTGCCTGCCGCCCTCAGCACGTGTCGGGCTCGTGACGGCGTCGGGGCTGGAGGCTGCGGCGGCAGCGGACGAGGAGGCGGCGGCCGCCATTGAGGCGGCGGGTGACGACCCGGCGGCGCTGGAGGGCCTTGAGGTGCCGGTTGCGCTTGACGCGCTGGCGGCGCACGCGCCGGTGGGGCACCTGTGCCCGCCGCCGGAGGAGGCGCTGGCGCCGGGCGTGCTGGCGGCGGCGTGCGAGCGCGTGCGGCACGTGGTGGACCGGCTGGCGCTGCGGGGCATGGTGGGCGTGGAGGCGTTTGTGGACGCGGCCAACGGCAACGTGGTGGTGTACGACATCAACCCGCTGCCGGACCTGGGGCCAAACAGCGTGGTGTACAGGTGGGGAGCGGGGGGGGCGTGGAGGCTTGGGAGTCAAGGCGTTTTCGGGCAGGCAGGCTCCCTTGGGGCTCAGTGCGCTCGTTGGCAGGCGTGGAGTTCAATGGCGTCTTGTCACTGCACGCCGGTGGCGGGTATTCGGTAAGCATACACGTCCCTGCCGCCCACACGTCCCTGCACCTCCCACTCCCCTCGCCCCGGTTTGCAGGCACGCCGCCGCTGCCGGCATGCTGCCCGCCGACCTGCTCCGCGAGCTGTTAAGCCTGGCGCTGCAGGCCCGCGCCTCCCCCGACGCCTTCGCCGCCACCTTCGAGGCGCAGATGTCCGGCATGCAGGACAGCGCCACGTACGACGACGCGTACGACACGGCGCTGGCGGGCGACGAGGAGGGACTGTACGGCGGGACGGCGGGCGGGACGGTGCTGGTTGGCGAGGAAGAGGACGATGAGGACGTGGAGAGCGAGGGCGGGGTGCTGGGCGGGGACGACGACGCAGATGACATGCTGGGGCAGCTGGAGGAGATGCGGGGGCTGCCGGAGCAGGAGGAGGAGGAGTACGGGCTGGGCGGGGAGGAGGGGCAGGGTGAGATTGGCGGCGAGGTGTACGAGGAGGAGTTTGAGGGCGAGGGCGCGGGGGGGCGCGGATACATGGCGCTGGGGGACAGGATGGATGATGACGAGGTGGGGCGGGGGGCCGGGGGGTACGACGACGAGGAGGACGCGTATGAGGAGGAGCAGCCGCGGGGGCGAGGGAGGCGGTGAGGTGCAGGGTGGTGCCGCGTTGGGCTGGGTAGCATTGACCTTGGAAGGTTGTTGTGACGTGCTTGACCATCGCGTTACGGTCCAAGGAATGCATGGCGAGGTGGAATGCGGTAGGTGCGGGCGGCTTGTATGTATGCACAGGTATGGGGTTCCCATGTCGTGCAGCTCGACCTGTACGGCACTGCGGCAGCTGAGAGTTCCGGGTCTCCAGGGTTTGCAAGGCTCGGCTGCCGCTGCTGCACGGCTGATGCAAATTAGCTGCTTGGGCGTAAGGCCTTCTCCGTTTCTCCGTAGTGTTAAGCGGATAGATTTTTACATGAGCACCAAGCTATATGGCTTGGCGCTGAAGGTGACGCATGTGGACTGTGTGCTCTGGATGAACGGTGCAGGGGGGAGGTTCCTCCAGGACTCACTTGTGACAGCTGAGCGCCAGGCGTCTCTGTGTCAACTACCGGTATGCTTGGCCTTGCATGCTTGGCCGCCAACTGGCTGCACTTTGTAAGAGTACCGGTACTGGGTACAGCACCGCTGAGCCGGGATGGTTGAACCGCATTGTGGCTTGTGGCTGGTACGTATGCATTACCACGTGCGCCCATCACCACTTGTGCGAACCGCAGCAGGGTCGACTGGCAAGAAAGACAGAAAGTGACCGCTCCTGACGTGGTTAGGGTTAGGCGATAATGCCGTACTGGCAGGTCTGGCACTGAGCACGTGCTGCCTCAACTGCTGCAGCGGGTTCAGCCCCAGCCCGGCATCAGGCTAAGACCCTCTTCATGTTACGGTAGGTCGGGTTAGGTCTGGTTGCGTACACCTCGCGTGTAACCCCAGCCAATGGGCAGGGCAAGCTGCAGCGCAGCAACTTGGCGCACAGCCGGCACAGGCTGCGCACCGCCTAGCTCGACAGCTTGGGGACAGGTGAGGCACCTCCACGCAGCTACCCACCCCCACGACCGGAGGCAGGAAGGCTGCACCCACCGACTGCGCCACGACCACCAAAAAAACGGCACCACCACTGTAGAGGCCAGCATTTGCTGGGCTGGTGCGGCTGGGCCAGTGTGCTGGTCAGGCAGGGCAATCCACCGTTTTGTGATAGTGCACAGTAAGCACCATGAGCGCCAGCGGCCAACCGGCACGTTCCGCCCCCATACACCTTCCTGCCCGCCGTAAGCCGCCCCCCGCATGGTGCCATATCACACAAAGGCGTCATGCCGTGACACGTGTCCAACCCTCTCGCCACGTGCCCTCTGTCTCCCGCCACGGACCCTCCACGTGCTGCATGCGACATGCGGCACAGCCGTACGGCACCGCCTGACAACCCCGTCACGTCCCCGTATAAGGTGCGGCTGTGACGTGTGAGCCGCCACACCAGCACATGGTCACCTTGCCCCAACACCTGCTGCCCAGCCCGCCGCACTCACTACTGCCAACGAGTGCCACCGTCCATTGATCCCCGCTACCGCTCATCACACCTCCCCTCGCCCCAAGCCCCACCAGGTAAGCACCGCCTATGCTTTCCTTCCCTCCGCTCCTCTGTGGCTATTTGTTCCTCCCTACCCAGCTTTTCTTTCCACGGGCACCCCCGCCCACCCCTCATGCGTACCCACGGCACCCCTCACAGCGCCCTCAGCGCCCCCAGCCGCTTGAACACGCCACGCCCAACTGCCAGCAGCTTGCCGCCACCGCCCGCCGACCCCGCGTCCCCCTGCCCCAGCCCCGTGTCCACCCCTGCGTCCCCCTCCCCCTGCGGCAGCAGCAGCTGCACCTCCACCTCCACCGCCGCCTTATGCGCGCCGTGCACCTGGTGCTCCCGCACCTCCAGCACGCGGGACACCAGCAGCAGCGGAGTGTCGGGGGGAGTGGGCTCCTTGTAGGTGACCTAGTAGGGGGATGGGGAAGTGGGAGGGATGGCTTTGTGAGGGCGGTGGCGCTCATATGTTTCCAGGACAAGGTGAGTGCGGCTGAGAAGTGAGGCACGTGTCTTAGCTGAGCTCGAGGCAGAGAAAGTAGATGGGGCGACAGACACCACATTGTCCCTTGCTTGGTTCCGTGGGGTTCCTGGGCTCGACGCTGGCACCTGCGCCCGAGCAGGCCCTCTGCCCACGCTGCACAGGGCACTGGTACGCACCGCGTGCCCTAGCACCCAGCCTTTCCTTCCCCAGCCATCAGTGCATTTGTAACAAGGGTCCGCCCCCCAAGGCACCATTCAACTGCACCTCCGCCCCGGCACTATCCCCCGGCATGCCCTGGATCCCCTACCCCCCTCCTGGATCCCCTACCCCCCTCATGGTCGCACCCCCACCCCAACCCACCGCCATGCTTGCCGTTAGCGTGAGCGGGGGGCTAGGCAGGCAGCCCTTGTCCATCAGCGTGATGGCGGCCTGCCAGTTGCCTTCGGGGGTTGGAGGAAGGACGGGGGGACGGGGAACGGGGAACGGCGTGTGAGGGCAGGGGGACTGTGCGTGCGTGCATTGCCAAGCCAGCCTGCACCAAGGGAGCTCCCTGGCCTGCACACGAGCGGCTAGACGGCTTAGCCGAGTGGACCAGTGAGAAGCGCGCGGGGCCCCTATCGCGCCCAGTTGGCGCCGTACACAAGGGGGCAAGACTTGTCCTTGTGCGGCCCACCAGTTACACCTACTACCCTTCCCTTCTTTCTTGAAGCCAGAATGGACCGTGTGCCCTGCCCCCCTTCGCAACGCCCCAACCCCTGCCCAGGTCAGCACGCTCCAACCCCGCCTGCCCGACAGTGACATAACCCACATCCCGCCTTCGGCACCGCCCCCTTGCTCTGCCACCTGGCCATGCCCTTCCAGATCATTGCAAGTGCAAAACCGCTCTCTCCCGCACCATCGGGTTCCTCTGCCGGCTTTGCTCCGCTACCCCCTTCCCCTACCCTCCCGCTACTTCGCGTTCTAGTCCTGTTCTGCAACCCTCAGCACCGTTGCGTATCGCGTCGTGGGGCGTTCAACCGCTGCCTTGCGATGCCCACCCCGCTCGACCGGTGTTGGACCACCACTGCACTCCTGCGCATGGCCATGGCCATGGCCAGGCGACATCCCTGACTGGACAGGCGACACCCGCGCCTCCCGCCCCCGCGCCCCTCGCCCTCACCGTGGCAGTCCATGAGCGTGGACACGATGCCGCCGTTGACAATGCCAGGGAAGGCGCAGTAGGCGGCAGGGATGCGCACCTCGGCGCGCAGGCCGCCGCCGGGGGTGCGGCGCGACTGCAGGTGCAGGCCGGAGGGGTGCGCGGGGCCTGGGGAGGGGAGGGAGGCAGGGAAGAGGGGAAGCATGGGGCATGGGGCACAGGCGGACGGGCGAGGACAGGGATAGGGACGAGAGGAGGGACGGAGAGCACACTGTGGCGGCGTGCCGTGGGTGCATTGGCCCTAACCCTTGCTATGTCAGCAGGGGTTGCCTGCTATGCGGGGCGGTCGCGTGTGCATGCTGACGGCACGGCAGTGCGTTGGAGGAGGGTCCGTCGCAACCCCAGGACCCCTTCCGTCCCACTCACCGCATCCGAAGCACTGGCTGTCGGGCGTGTACGCCTCCTGCACAGACAGCTCACCGCCCTCCGGTGCCACCAGGCCGTCCGCGGCCGCGGGGTGCAGCGGGGAGTTGCAGGGGTTGACGCGGTGGCCGTCGCGAAGCAGCTGCTCCCAGCTCGAGGGCCCGGAGGGTGCGCTAGCATCGCTGCGCGACGAGCTCTTGCTTGCGCTTCCGTAGAAGCATCTGCCCGAGCTAGTTGCGGATGCGCTGGAGTGTTGCCGCGAATGGAGAGCGGGCAACGCCCGGGGAAGGGCCGCTGCCGATGTTACGACCTCGGATGTCAAGGAGGAGCCTGCGTTGACGCCTAGATCTACTGCATGTTTACGGAGACTCAAGTTGCATGAGCTCAGTTGGACCCCTACTCGGGACAAAAGCTGCGTAGCGCTACCGCGCATCTTAGGCTGTCGCTCGAGTGTCGGAGCTGTTGAGTGTTGTATTAAGCTCTCGGCACCGCTGTATATTCTGCTATCAGCCGCTAGCTAGCGTGTTACTTGGTAATTAGTATATGGTTGTGATGCGTGGAACCTCGCGACTGGCGGGGCTGTGTATCAGTTTACTTTCGAAGCACGACGTGCACTTCCACAATACGTAACAGGCCTTTGTACCAAAACATGGACAGTTTTGTCAGCATGCAAGCAAAAGCGGAGGTCTAAGCATGACTCATGTGACCTGGCTCTTCAGCTTCCCGGATGCACCGTCAGCGGCTCAGCGCCTCGGTGGCACGTCCGGTGCCCTGGGATGCGGTGCTTCCCTTACCCCTAGCGCCCCTTGCAAGTTGCATTCCACTTTACCACGGGAGCTCCCCTGCAGTTTACTGTGTCTCTGCTGAGCTGGGCGAGCAGACGGGGGAGCAGAATTGCCGTGAGGGTCTTGACTGCGTGAGCGTGCTGCAGTCGAGCCACACCCGAAGCCACGACGTGCATCCCGATCCTTAGCTCTCCCAAACTGAAATTTCCAATTCCCCAGTAACGACTTCATCTCGTAACGTGAGCTACTATGACTGGCGTGTACCACCGCCAGTCCCCTGTGTGAAGGCACCGACGCAAGGCACCAACGGACCAACAACGGGCCGATGTGCGCATGTGCCCAGCCAGGTGGCGCGGCGCCTGAGGCGAGTGCAAGTGCTCCTGACCGCTCCGGCACGCCCCAACTCAAGCGTGCCCAGCACAGTGTCCGGCGTTGCCCGCTGCACAGGGTACGGCGCTACCGGCACACCGTACCGTCCCCTCCAGCCCCCATCCCGCAGCGTGCACAACGCTACTCCACTCCAACACACCCCTCCACCACCCGGCACACCATCACGGCTCCGCTATGCGCCACAAGGCTTTCATTACGCAGTGTCTGTACGGTAGATGCCCCCGCTGCGCGTCACAGGTCCGCCATCACGTCCCGCCAGTAGCACCCCCACGCCCTGCGCTCCCTCCTCGCCCGCTCAGCCCGCTGCTCCTTCCGATTCCGCCACGCAAACAGCCGCTCAAACTCCCGCCGCTCCTTCCTCGACTTCCCGCCGCCCAGCGCCCACAATCGCTGGTACTCCCTCTCCCGGTGCAGCTCCACCCACCACCTGCTGCCCCGCGCCGCCGCCACCACCTCCGCCTCCCGCCGCACCACCTCCTTCACCCGGGGGTGCACCGCACCGACGTTTCTCAGCGCCCGCTCCCTCACGCGCTCCCAATCCACGGGACACCCGTTGTTGCGCATGTAGTCCACCACCGCCGGGGGCGCCCCCCGCCTCACGGCCACGCCCACGCCCCCCCGCCTCACGGCCACCCCCACGCCCAGCGGCCCCCCCCCCTCCCCGGCCTGCATCCCCAGGGGCAGCCCAGGGCGTGCAGGCAGAGCACCATGGCCACGTGGCCCTGGGCGGCGGGGCTCGGGCAGGGGACCTGGGCAGGAGCCGGTGGACGGCAGAGGAGCTATCAGCGCGCGCAGGAGCGCTGTACGTGAGGCAGGCATCAGCCAGGCACGCAGGGCGTCCGCCAAGTGCTTATGCTGTTACAGGTACTGCACCCCATGAAAGCATGCAGGACAGCACAAAATGCGTCTGCTCGCTCGACAGTGGACTTGCCGGTTGCCAGGTTAGATCGCTGCGCAACAGGTGCATCGCGACATAACAATTGCACGCACGGCGAGAAGCCTCTGCTCAGACAACGCCCGACCCCCGGCACGTTTTGTCAGGGCTCCACACACTGCTTCTACATCCCGTGTGCGCCACCCCCATGTTTGTGCACACGCACACGGGAACCCCCCAACCGCCCTCCGCTGCCTGCACCCACCAGCGCCACGGGCCCGATGTAGGGCTCGCCACTGTCCTGCAGTGATGCAGTGATGCTGCAAAGACACCCGGTGTGGTAGGATGGCGTGCGGGGGTAACCGGTAACAGTCACAAGCTCAAAGCAAGTAGCAAGTCTAGGGACGGCATGTGACGGCACGTGTGCATCCCGCGGTCGTACGTAGGACGTGTTCGGAATCACATTGCCGACTGGTAACAATGTGTATGGGCGTTCACAGTGTGGCAGCAGGCTGCCCGCATGGCAACAATGCTCGCATGCACCCAAGGACCGGTGCGCACCTGTCCTCGACCGTCAACGTGCCCCACGCGCCACGCCCTCAACCCCAGGGTGCAGACCCAACTCTACCCCCGGCCGATGCGGACACGTCGCACCCTCCCCACTCACCCCCAGTGGGCAGCCCCCGCTCCGCACCATCCACTCCACCAGCTCCTCGCTGCCTGACCCCGCCGCCGCCACCAGCGCGCCCTCGCCCCAAGGGCAGCCCAGGCCCCGCAGCCACACAACCACACCACAAGCCGCCGACTGCCCGACCCCGCGGCGGTAGTTAGCAGGTGCGCCGTGAGCAGCCTATCTTTGGGCACGCCCTTTCCCAGGACCCATACCCCGGCCTGCCCGCCGCCCCATCCCTGCCCCTGCCCCTGTGTCGTAGCCAGCAGTCTGCCCTCTTCCTCCCCTACTGCCGCCGATTTCTTATTGTTACTCCCCTTGGTCTTCCCCTTATCCTCCTCGTGGCAGGACCCGTACGACACCATCCCCAGCAGCCACTCCACCGCCTCCACGTGCCCCCCGCCGCCGTCGCCAGCACCGCGCCGCCGCCTAGCCGCCTGCCACGTGCCACGTGCATGCAGCGCCCGCAGCACGCCCACGTGTCCCCGCCGCGCCGCCTGCTCCACCGCCTCCTCCGACACCGCCTCAGCCCTGGGCGCTGCAATGCGCTCTCCCGCTTCCATCCCTCCGCCCACGCTGCCTCCGCTGCCCCCCTCCCCAGTCGCCTCCCCGTCCCCCTCACGTGCGCCGCGCCGCTCCTCCTCCCCCTCCCTTTCCCGCTCCCCCAATCTTAGCAGCTCCTCCACCAGTCCCTCATTCCCGCACCTCACCGCCGCCTCCAGCAGCCCCTGCCCCCCCAGCAGCACGAAGCCCTGACCCGCCAGCCACCTGTCACGCTCGACAGCGTCAAGCAGCGCCGCCAGACATTGGCCGGCCGCCTGCATGACCCCCCGCAGCCACGCCGCCGCGTGCCCAAGCTGTCCGCCGCCCCCCTCCCCGTCCCTGTCCTCAACTTGATCCTCAGCCCCGCTGCTGCGGCTGCCGCCGCCGCTGAGCGCTGACGTTGCTGCTGCTGGCGTACCCGCACAAGCTTTTTTCCTCTTCTCCCTCTTCCTCTTCCTGTTCCTCTTCCTCCTCCGGTTCCGGACTCGCCAATCCGCTGTCTTCCACGCCTGCCCCTTTGCCTTCCTCCAGATCTCTTCCTCGTCTTCCTCGCTCTCCATCACCGCTGCTACCACGGGTATTCTCTCCGCCGCCGCTGGCAACGCGTCCCCTGTGCACCAAGCCACCAGCTCCCCCCGCCCCCTCTGGTAGCCCACCTCCCCCACCAGCCACCCCACCTTGGCCCACCAGTCGGGTGTGGGGCTGGCCATGGCGCCCGCCATGGCCCAGTCCAGGTGGCCCAGCCAGTCCAGGTGGCCCAGCCACACCGCCGTGCGTGTCACGACACGTGTACCTGCGCTCGGCCAGGTAGGTGGCTTCGCACAGCTGGTGCACCCGCCGCAGGGTGGGCAGGTCGCAGCCGTAGGCCGCGTAGCCCAGCAGCGAGCACACGTGGATGGGCGGGGCCCAGAGCTCCTTCCTCCTCCTCGGCGGAGGCGGCGGCGGCGGCACTGCTGCCGCCGCTGCTCCGTCCCGCAGTGGGACACCGTGCGGCCCTTGGGCGGCCTGCTCGGCCTGCTGTGCTGTCTCTACACACTCCAGCAGCCAGTCCACCATATCATGGTCCTCCGTGACCACCGCCCACAGGCAGCCGTGGGCGGCGTCATGCAGGCTGGCACCGCCCTTGCCGCTGCTGTCGCTGTTGCTCGGGTTGCTCTGCTCCACACTAGCGGTCTCCCAACGGCGGTAGCGCACCTGCGCGTGCCGCAGCAGCAGCTCGCACACCCGCTGGTGGCCGGCCCCCACCGCAGCCATGGGGTACTCCAGCCGCCTGGCCCAGCAGGCCCACGCCCTGTCGAAGCCCCTGGCCCGCAGGCGCCGCAGCAGCCCGCTCCGCCACGGCCGACCAGCGTGGCGACCAGGGGCCCCAGGTCCGAGTGGCGCACAGCCGCTCCGAGCTGTACGCTTACGCAGAACGCCACAAGCTTATAACTGTTGGTTGGGACCTCGTTCTTTTGGAAACAGTGGTACGCGGTGTAGAGGGCCTTTTCAAGGTCGCAGCGGACAGCACCCTTGCATCCTGCGCTGGACCTAGAGCTTATGAGGGCATCAACAGCTTTGTCAATCAGTGCAAAGTCGCGGCGGGTGGCCATTGGTGGATTGCCAGCTGTCGAGCTGTGTTCTTCGCAATCCAGCCGCAGCGCCGCACAGGGGTCGTTGCATTTGTGGAGGGGAGAACCCTCACCGTGTAACACTGACTGACTGACTGACTGACCCTGCCCCACCGGGGCACCGGCAGCGGCACGGTGCTGTGCTCCCCGCTGTCCCCGCTGCCGCCCCACAAGCCACGACCCCGCCGTCAACAGTAACCCCCACCGTACCTCGCAGGGCTGCCCGTCAAAAGGCCGCCGCATTGTGCCAATAGGGCTGGGCACGGCATTGCCGGAATACCGAATTGTGCGAATCTAGGGTTTGCGGTGCGTGAAGCAGAAACCCGCATTGTTCCGTGGCGAGGACCCGCATCGTACCGAGGAAGTAGAACCTGCACCGTGCTTGGGGAAGGCCCGCACCTTCGGTGACCGCAGGCCTTCCGTGTCCTGTGCAGCGTTCCGGTCTT